>PVKY010008767.1:0-13809 GCA_004027775.1 Bradypus variegatus
AATGTTCCCTTCCAGCTCTTACATTCACCACGTAAGACCAGGTCAAGCATCGAAGGAGATGCGCTCCTGAAAGACCCCCTAGCTTTTCCTGTTCAACCCCACGGAGCTACTAGATGCCTGAAGACAGCCGCTTAGAAAATCCCTGCAAAAGCCCCGGGTTACAACTTCCTTCCTTTAAATGAACAGCATGGAATATGAGTGAAAACTGTTTTCTCAAAAACAAAAATGACATTTTTTTCTGATGATATAAATAACTTTGCCTACAGTAGAAATTTTCAAAACCGTAGAAAAATTTAGGGAAATTAATATCACATGTAATCCCATTAACCCAAAAATCAATCTCAGACTTTGGTTTATTTTCTCTAATTTTTTTCGTATTTGTATTGCATTTTTTCTATTTCTTTATTTATGGTCCACCTTCTTCCCCCAAAAGTTTCAAAAGGCATGGAGAATACAAGAAGATTTTATAATCCACAAACAGAACTGGAAGAAGAGGTCAAAGGAAAGCAACAATGGGATACAAAATGAGGCCAGGAATAAGGCTACTATGCATAAATGAACTAATAACTTAAATAACTAATTAAGTAATCAATTAATTAGCATAAAGTCTAACACTGGTTATATTTAGTCTAAGATAGGCTCTCTAGCCACAGCAAAGAAGGAAACCTAACATGTTTGACATATTTATTTCTTTTGGGATAAAAAACAAATTATCTCCTGAGAAGAAGCACAAGTACTCCAATACTGAGCTCTACCTGCTCACAGGAACCAAGAAATGAGATTCACGGGGCCACTTTTTGTCAACATCTCTGGACACCAGCAAAAGAAGGACCCCAAGGCCACATGGGGGGGTCAACACAGCCCTGTGAGGTGAGACTCTTATTTTGAAGTGCTCCTTCACCCTTAAGTAAAGGGAGAAAACAGAAAGCAAGAATTGCCCAAAGTAAGTTTGAATTTGTTCTAACAAAAAAAGAACAAACAAAGAGTTGTCTGCACTTAAGTTTTTATGTTTTGCTTTTGCACTTAGTACTATATTATGGGCTTCCCCTATCCCCATGCCATTAACTATTTGTGTAACATTCTTTTAATGCCTACATAATATTATACCACGTGAACTTTGATTAGTCATTATTCAAACATTAGATATTATTAAGAGTTCCTTTTGCTATCATAAATAATGTTGATCTGAATATCTTTGTAAAGATTTCTAACTAGGTCCTCGGATCCCTCAAAGCAGATCAACTGAGTCAAAAAGCATTACTTTTTAAAGATTTGCAATGCTAAATTATTTTCTAGAAAGGCCCCACAAATTTGTACTTCCACCCATCCTAGATGAGAGAGCCCATTTCACCATATCCTCTCCAATAGGGAGTTCCTATTTGTAATCTCTTCACATTTGGTTGGTAAAGTGATGCTCAATTATTATTTTAATTTGCAGTTCTTGCTTACTAATATAGTTAATTTTTTTTCATGTTTGTGGGCCATTTCTATTTCTTCTTTTTGTGAGCTATCTGCTCACATTCTTTGCCCATCCTTCTGGAATTTTTGTCCTTTTTTCTTTTTTGATTAGTATGAGAGTGTTAAATAGGTAGCATACTAACCCTTTGTTCAACATTTGTGTTGAAAATATTTTACAATTTGACCTTACCCTTTAATTTTATTGGCAATGTATCTGCCATACTTAAATTTAATTCTATATTGTTCAAATGATTCTTTTTATCCTCTGCGATTTATTCTTTTATGCATTTATGATTATAAAGTCCTTCCCTGTTTTGAAATCCCTATGTCTTATTTATATTTTTTTACAATCAGTATTTATACAGGTGAAGGAATAAGCAGAGAATCTTTGTTCCCCAAATAGTTAACTAATTGTTCCAACATCACTGATTGAATAATACTTTTTCTCTTGTACTGACTGGTAACTTTTTAATAATCTTTTAATATTTGTATTAAATAGGACATTAATAATATTTTAAATTCATACACACATAACAGGGAAACAATACTACGTTCTGTTCTGTATTTTGCTCCATTTCTCTCTCTGTTGGTGCTAAATACAGCAGCTTTTAGATACATTTTGATATCTAGTAGTATGGTTCCCCCTCCTTAGTCTTTTTTTTATTATTATTATTTTCATGAGGAAAAAGTTATCATTCAAAATCCTCAGAATTTTCTTACCTTTTCATTGAACTGTGAAAGATGAGTCACATGTACAGGCCAATCATTCCTTCAGCAGATTTCCTCCAGCAGGCTACTCAGTGTCTCTCTGCTTCCATTCACCCACCAATCAAAAGGGGAGGGGCAATCGGCAGGGACACACCCACCCGGATGATGGCACCCACCATCCTACCCCCCAAGGGCATATCAAATCATGTGGTGCTATGCTACTGAACCTCTGGAGCACATAAGGAATATCTTGAGAGATAATTAAAACTGATTCCTGGAAAGCACCCCCCGAGTTTCTGATTCTGTCCTGGCTGGGGCCTGAGAACTTGCATTTCTATTAAGTTTACTGAGGCTGCTTAGGCCACTCTGAGTATCACTAATCGAGTGCAAATCTTCTCCCATTTACTTCTCCTTCCCCTCACTCACGCCCATTTCACCGATGAGGACCCTGTTTACTGTATAACAGCATCATCACTTACAAAAAACTCAGGCTCCCTGGCTGCAACAGTGTGGCTTCCCCCGAAATCTAAAAAAACACTTCCTAGAGTTGTGAACCCTTGAAAATGCCCCTCCTGAGACTTAGACAAAGCTGAGTGCCCCAGGGGTATAAACACGTTTCCTCCAAGAGCTAATGACATTCAGAAACGTGTCCACGAGAAGTCTCCACATGTTTTCCCACAGTTTTCTTTCCACAGAAGCTCTCCAGGGGAGAGCTGCTCCAGGGAACAGGGCAGAATGTCATCCACACTTCCGGAGGGAGCAGAGATTCCCACCGAGGACACAGCCTAAAAATGGCTTGTGTGGAACACGTGGGCCTTTTCTTTGGTGTCCTTCCTATGCCATCTCCCTCTGCAACAGCTTGGCTTTTACCTTGCAGCCAGCTCCTCACTGGTAGGGTCAGGGGAGACAAGTAACAATGAGAAGTGTGTGGACTTTGGGATCAAAGAGACCCCAGTTCTGGTTCTTTCTGCAGTATTTACTTGCCGTGCATATTCTTTAGGGCTTCCACTTCCCCCAAACATATAAAACATGTGCATGAAATTACCTTCCTTGCAGGGCTGCAAGAAGTTTAAATATGAAAGCTCATGTGAAAGCACCTGACACAGCTGAGTGCCCATTCCCCCGGGACCCTAAGGCAAACCAACTTCAGGATGAGCAACTAACCATAAACACCTCGGTGGTTTTCAGTGGTAAGCTATGGATCTGCTATAATTATAAGGGAACACACCCCAGGACAATGGCCTGAATTTAGAAATTGCAAGCAGTACCTGGAAGTGCTTTAGCCTGAAGACATCAGCCATTTCCAAAGGACTGTTATTACTTCCATTAAAACTGTCAAGACTCATAATTTTTTTTGGGTCTTTTATTTTCAGGTAACTGTAGATTCATGTGCAGTTGTAAGAAATAAGAATTATTCCCTTCACCCAGTTTCCCCCCAATGGTAACATCTTGCCTGCAATATCCCAACCAAGGTACTAGCATTGATACAATCCAAGACCCCAAGGTTTTAAAAGGCAGAAGTCAGGGTTTCTTACCAATTCTCAGGGGGCACTTCATCTTTAGAACAAAGACACCAGAAAAGTCATGACTGCAGGCCCTGTTCTGGAATTGAAGTAACTGGGCTGGAACCGCCTTCTAAAAGTCTGCCGGGGGGATAAGCAGGTGGGGCAGGAGGAAGGAAGGAGGCCATGATCCAACCCAGCCCTGCGAGAACCCACCCCTGGCCCAGCCACCCCCACCCTTCAGAAGCGTGCCGATGCTCCCAGGGGCCCTGGGTCAGCCCGCACACACCTCCGGCTCCCTGGGATATTTATGCCATCGGAGCTGCCCATCTCTAGCCTCCCATTCCTGAGGCATCACTGTCTCATTCTCCAGTCCCTGCATTTAACTGTGTGTATGTGTCGGTCTCATCCTTTATCCATCTCAGATAACCTAATCAACCTGAATTAAATGCAATCAGGAAACCACAACACAAACCATTGCTGGTTTAATCTAGGTGCCTTTCCCGAGCCAGCATCTACTCTGCAAAATGCTGTGTGACCCATTCAACCAGGCAGGGAATGGCTTTTGTTGGTAAAGAGACAGGAGCCTGAGTGCGCCAGGCCTGCCAGTGAAGATAACAAGATTTTGCTCTGAAAAACAATGCAGAAAGGGAAGAGAAAGATCTGTCCTTGGGGACACAGGGGGTACCCATAGGACAGGCCATAGGGGAAGGTACCCCAGCCCATAGGGGAAGTCTCTGGAGTCAGACACCTGAGCTCCCAGCCAGTCTGACACTTACTCACCATGTGCCTTTGGGCAAGATGTTCCATCTCTCTGGACTTCAGATTCCTCATTTTTAAAATGGAGCTAATACTAGTACTCAACTCATAGAGTTCTAATGAGATTTATATGGGTTAACACGGTAAATTACTCAGAAGAGTGCCTGATACACAGAAGTGCTCAAAAAACACCAGGAGGAGGGCAAAGTGATATTCCTTCCCACCCAACATAGTCAACTACTTGCCTTGTGCAAATATTCTGTTTCTCCCGCAGTGCAAAGAAGTATATTTCTGAGAGATGGAACTACATAGAATGCTTGTGCCTGAGTTTTCTCATCTACAAAATGACAGCAATCGCACACTTTGCAGCATTTGGGGGAATGTTAAATAAGATGGTGTTTGTAAACTATTAAACACAGTTCAACTATGGCCTATCATCATTAATATTATCTTCTCTGTTTTCCCTAAAGCACCAAGCCCAGGGAGACTAGCATACAGAAGGTACTCAATAAGCCCAGGAGACACCCCCATTCCCCACAAGACACCATTCCTGCCTCTGGAAAACTCAGGCAACATAGCACTGACTCACCCCTTCCACTGAGGGGCCCAGCAAGTGACTTAGTGAATTAAACACCCAACCTAAGAACCGCCAGGCCTTGTCCAAGGTTCTAGGCGCACACAGCTCCCCCAGGTGTCCATGATAGAGACACTCCGTGGCTGGTTTTTAACTGGTCTGGTTTCACCCCAGGCACCCTGAATGCTTGTGAGGGCCCCTCCTGCCTCTGGTTAGCACAAGAAAGCAAAGAAACAGTTACCTTAAGTGCAAGCCGAATACTTGGAAGACGGGAATAGTAGTAAAAATCACCAATCTTTATTAGGCACTTCCTAGGTGTCTAGTACAATTCTATGCACACATTGACGGGAATAGTAGTAAAAATCACCAGTCTTTATTAGGCACTTCCTAGGTGTCTAGTACAATTCTATGCACACATTTAGTACGAGTCTATGCATCTCCCATGGATTCTCTCATTTCATCCTCACGTGAGGTCAGTGGCAGTGTTGGCCCCACTTTTCAGGTGGAGAAGCAGAGGGGCAGCGAGATAAAGTAACCTGCTAAAGTCACTTTAAAAGCACCAAGCAGAGGGCCCAGCACCCCAATAAGCAAACCACCCAAGCCTCTGCCACTAGGCACTTGGCAGAACCAGAATCTGACCCCCAGATGGTAAATTCACTCCAGAGCCCCTGCTCTTGACCACCCGTGTCCAAAAGAGAGCAGGGAGGGTGGTTAATTGAGAACTGAAATGCAGTTTTCTTCCCTTATATTTTATAACTAAAGCAAGTGACCCGATTCAATAAACAGGTAAGAAAACTGGGTAATTAGACTAACACTGTCAAGCAGATGAGCAGAGGCTTCCTAAGGGCTCACCCCTGGAGACACTGGAAGCACTTCTCTATTTGCCAAGCCTTCTTTATATTAATTTCGTGTTTAAAATTCGATTTAATGTATTCACATAAATCAAGCTGAGCTGTAAGTGTTCAGCACCCAAGAAGGAATCCTGGAATTCTTGAGCCAGAATCCGGTGGACTCAGGGTTGAGGCAAGGTTCAGTGATATGCATTCATAAAATAAACATAAAAAAGCCCTCCTCCAGGGATGTGATGAAATGATGCTTCCCCTCCAGCCACGGCCCCACTCCTGCCCTGCCCTTAGAACCAAGCTTCGAATACTGCTGCCGCCCCCATCTCCCACCTCCCAGGCACTCTCAGCTCGCTGCACCGGGCTTCCAGCCTGCCGGCACTCCCGAACCTGCCAGTCACGGGCGCCCTCTTCTCTTACCACGACTCGCTTCCCGGGGGCTCTTTTTCATCCCGTGAGCCCGCTCTGCACCTGCGGCACCCACCTGCACCTGCTCACGCCGCCCACAAACTCGCTCCCTCTGGGTTCTTGACAGCACTTTTGCCATGACTTCCCCCACCCTGAATCTTGTTCCTGGCTCCTCTTTCTCCTCCCGCATTTTCAATGCTGGTGTCCCCTGGAGCTCTGCCCCACTTGATTGGCTTCACTCACATTTCTGACATTTACTCACAAGGTCTTGAGCTGGGGATCATAACAGCCAAACAGAAGGTTCCTTTTTGGCCTGTGTGGGGCTTTTACTTTTTGCTCGTTTCTGCCTTTTCCACGCTCATTCCTCCATGCCGCCTTCTCTTCTTTCTCTCTTGTGACCTTCCTTCCCGTTCTTTTCTCGGTCTTCCTTGGCACCAGCCTTGGCCTCAGCTCATGCCTCAATGACTCTGGGGAAGGTAGCCCTCTATGGGCTCAGGCAAATCCCTTTGACAAACAGCTGGGAGCTGATGGGACCCACAGGCTACAGCCCCTATCGGTGTTGGCATTTGCTGCCCTCAATGGAACCGCAGAGAGCAGGCACCTGGAGCTTTTCCTACCTGCAGCCCACCCTCCCTCCCCGAACAAATTTCCCTTCCAGAGGCCTGGGCCCACCGGAATGAGGTTACCCATTCCTTCGAGGCTGCTCAAAGATGACTCCGGATGTCATCTGGGCATCCAGAAGTTAGAGCTGGAGACTGAAGGTGGGAAAGGACGAGTGGGGAGCAGAGCGGTGAGAGCCCAGATCCCAAACCAAGTTTTATTTCTGATTCAAGAGACAACCTTGGAAAGTCATCTTTGGCTTTTCATTACATTTTCATGGTGTTCACACTGACATATTATAATATATTATATTTTATATAAAATATATATAGAATTATTATATTACAACAATAGCTCTCCATTTTAGGGAAATACATTCACCTCTCCTCTTCAGAAATTAAAAAAAATGGAAATGGAACAACTGAACCATTTTGTCATGCCACTATTTGCGTTTATTTAATAGAAATATTAATAATCTTATAGTGGCAGAATTATTTAGCTATCACATACCTTACATCATTTGATCCTCAAACTAGAGAGGCAAGGTAAGTATTACTACCCTCGTTTCAAAGATGAAGACACTGAAGGCTGATTTGCCTGCAGTTGTGCAGCGAATATCTCACAGAGCTCCAACCCAAACAAGCTGTTGAGTGCCCTGCCTTGTTTTAAAACCTTTACTAACAACCACCATTTCAGCATTTCTCTGAAGAGCACTCACTCCAAAGTTCCATAGTTAACCCCTTTTCTATCACATGGAAAACATACAGGTTCACTAAAATGGGCAGCTAACGAACTTAACCCAGTGGAGGGGAAGGAGGGAGGGAATATCCAATGTGAGTTTGTGAAAGTCAATTTGGAGCATCAAGTAAAGAGCTTGTCAAAATTTCAGCACCTCATAAAACCCTTTTTTTCTGAGGCTTGGTGTAGCTTGCTCATGGCCTCCTTGCATTCAAGATGAAAGGCCAGGCTAATGAAATCTGCATGTGCAGTGATGAAGGGTCACTTATAATGTGTAAATCCTTTAAGAGTGATGAACCAAACTGTGAGCAGAAATTCTCCCCTTAATGCATCAAGAGCAGATCCAAAGGGTGGGGAGAGCCTCAAGTCCATCTGTAGGCAGCAAAGACTGAATCTTCCCAGATCTGCCCCCCCCCCCGCCTCCGGAGTCAATCTGTGGTCACAGGGATTGCCCTAAGGGACCACTTCACCAGAAACTGCCTTATGCAATAACTAGCCTCCATGGTAGGACATGTTAAGTTTCCTCTCCTCTCACTCAGAAGGCTGACAACTGTCTCCATGGGAGGTTTTATCCAACCATGAATAGTGATAACAAATCTGTGGCAACAATGTTTAATCAACAGAAACACTTCAAGGACTTGGTGTGTGTACAATGATGCTACTAATTGCTTAAGTCCTACTTATTCACAAAAGCAAATCTGACAGACCCTTCTTGGGTTTGTTGAAGAGACTGTTAGCAGATGGAAATGGATTCCGGGACCCTCAGAAACTACTCCATCATATTTTACCAGGAGTCTGAGTCTCAAGGAAGTTTCAAGAATTGCTAGAAGACACATAACGAGATGTAGCAATATCAGGATTAAATCCAGGTCTGAATCCAAAATCTATACTGTTTTCTTTACCTTTTTTTTTAATAACAGGGGAAAATATTACTTTTAATCCTACCAACCTAACAGTAACTATTAATCTCTAAGCAATCTTCCAGATTTGTAATATGTGTATATTTTATGTGGGTATAACCACAGGGCATGCTCACTGTTGATTGTGGTGGGTTTTTTTCTTAATACCATGTTGCCTTATAGTCTTCATAATTCAATTTTTAATGAAAGCTATACTCATGGGGATCTACTATAATTTTCTTAACTATGCCCCCATGATCACTGAACCTGCAGGTTGCTTCTAATTCTCCCCAATTATACACAGTGCTCTTATGAACATCGTCACACAAATAACATTTCCCCTATTTTACATGGTTTTACTTGGAAAGAAACTGGATTAACTCTGGTTCTTAAGACAGATGACCCCACTGGCTTCCAAAGCATCACCACTTCCTGTTGCCAGCAGCCATGCACCGGGGCGTCCCTGTCAATGCACCCCACCCAGCACTGGCATTCTCACTTTATTTGCTTCCTATTTAAGAGGGCAAAAACAAAGCTCTTTTCACTATACAAGGCCATATCTATTTCAGATAAATGGCCACCTTCCAAGACCCAACTAGAGGATGGAGTAATGAAGGAAAGATCAGATCAACCAGTTGTACAAAGAAGTTACTGACAATTCAGCCTTTTGGTTCTAGGACACCCCTCAACCCTTCTCTGGGCTTTATCAACCCAATCTGAGCCCTAACATGATTCCCAGATAAAGCTGCCTCGTTAGGCATCCAAGATCTAGGAAAGCCAGCAGCAGATCTGGACACAGTCCAGGCCCTTGGGCCCCAGGTGCCTGAAGCCTCCCCACCCAGGGTACAGAGAGAAGCTGTGCTTTGTCTGCAGCTCCATGTTTATGTTCACTGACAGACAGACACTTAATAGAAACTGCCATCCCCAAAGCAGGATGATGAAATCATGGCCGGGGGGAGAAGGCAAGGAGAGCCAAAGGTGGAAATCCCAGCCAAACTTGTTAGAATGCAAAACTTTAAACTTTGGGTCCACAAAGAATTTCTCCAAGAGATGTTGAAATCATTGGCTAACGGTAGGGAGAGATATCTGTTTTCTGTAATTAGACAGACATTCTAAATTTGAGCCCGGAAAAAAAAAAGCCAAGTTTAATGCATCTCGTATACATTCACCAATGGGAGAAACACCACCTTTGCTTCAGGTTGTGTCCCCATGCTGGAATTCCTTTAAGAATTCTGAAGTCCTACAGAGTAATTTCTCCCCCTGGCCCCACCTGTGACCTTCCCTCAGGAGACTTATAGGTTGCGAGTCCTTGGCCCAAGGGACTTCACAGACCCTCAGGGATATTGTTCTCCAGTGCCCTGCTCCAACAACTGGGCCAAGCCACCTCACCCCACCATCTGAAAAGACGGACTGGAATATTCTCCAGTTCATTACAGAAATGTGAGAGAACCGGTAAAACAATATCACTGGCCCCCACTGATAGTGATTCCTGACTCTGCCTGACTAGTTCTATGACCTTGGACAAGTTATTTAAGCCCCACCCCCAGTACCTCAGTTTCCCTATCTACAAAATAAGAATAATGCCTACTACACAGTGTAGGCATTATAGCATGAACTCTGTAGAGTCAGACTGCGTGAGTTTGCATCCCAGCTCTATCACTTACTGCTGTGTAACCTTAAGATCCTTTAAATTATCTGGGCCTCAGTTGTCTGATCTGTAAAATGGAAATAATACCTACCTCGTAAGGATGTTACGATACAATATTTATAAAGGGTTGTAACAGTGCCTGGCATAGTAGGCCCCACGGAAGCATCTGTTAAGTAAAAAATAAAATGGGATTGTCTTCAGGCTATAAGGCTGCTTGCCATAATTCCTGGTACACAGTAGGTATTCAACAAACATTTGATTTTACTGAAACGTATGATGCAAAGGGGTCAGGGCTTGAAGGATCTTGAGACACAGAACCCAGAAGGTTGCTGAGCACAGGGGGCAGAAGGGTGCCAAGGGCAACCTCCCCAACCTGCCATCTGCCAAAGGCCCCGCAGCGGCGGGCACCCCACCTGCTCAGGCAGCAAGCGTACACTCAGCACTCAGCAGCTGCTGGCTATAGGAGACATAAGCTGCACCCCCCAGCAGGCAGGGGAAGGGCTCATCAAGCAGAGGACACCAAAGAGGAGTAATTGGCCTGTGGGAAGGAACTGTTTACTGACATTATTGAGAGGAAGCTCCATGCCTAGGGCTCCTCCCATGAGGAAGGCATGGAACTTTGAATTATTCGACTAGCATAAAACTGATGAAGATAAGACCCAAAGGAACCAAACCATCTGTGTTGCTTACACAGCAAGCAGGCACTGATCATAAAATAACAGCCAGTAAATGCCGGAGCAGGAAGAGTCCCAGAGACTGTCAACAGATATAAACGTTGACTTTTCGCCTCCCAGAGTGCCCCCTCACCCAATCACGTGGATACCATGACTTAAACATCCTTCCTAACAAATGGAATATAATAGGGAATAAATTCATTTCCCATTTTGTTGTTAATCAAATGCAAATAAAACTGCCAATCAGAGTTAATAACAGAAATTCATCATGATTAGCAGTGCTCACGTAATACCAACCAAAAGTTAAAAAACTTGATCCTACAGCTACCCATAAAATATCCCTATTTATATTTTCAAAAAGCCCTGGGAATATGGGGACCCCCGGCTGTGATCAATGACCTGGTTCTCCCCTTTCCCTTTCACCTGGGGAAGAGAGGACCTGGGAGGACGGCGAGTGAGTTTCTTAGTCGTTGCTGGCATTGGCGGCCCAAGACTCTGCAGACTTCCCTAGCAGCCCTCCTTCCACCAGCGCTGCTTACCAGACACAAGGCCCTGGGTAACAGGGACATGACCGAGCCTGTGTGTGTGTGCACATGTGTGCATGTGCGCCTAAGTGGGTACAATGGGAGCTGGGGTTTGGAGGCAATCTCCCTCCTCTGCTTCCCGTGGCCTACAGGCTGCTTTAAGGAAATAGAGGAGACTTCCCAGTTTTCACCACAAAGTCTGCCATAAATAAATTCTAGACTGTGAACAAATCAAAGAAAGCATGCAGGGAAGTAATAAGTAACAGGGTCCCTGGGGGTGCAGGGGAATACCCTCGAGGTACTCAAATGGGGGGAAAGGTCAAGCCCCTGCCCTGGCCTGCTTACCCCAAACTTAACAACAGAAGAGCTCCACCTACAAAGAGGGGCGGCAGCTGGCTGTGTCGGACGAAGATGAGGTGGCCAGAGAAACATGTTAAGTAATGACACTTCCTCTGTTTGTCTCAGCTTTTGGTTGCCCAGGGCTACCAGACCACAGAGTCGGTCCTGGCTTGCCAAAAATAAGAGATGACAAGGCTGTGTGGAACACATCACAAAAAAATAAGTCACACCACAATGCTTCCACATGCAAAAGTTGGCTGGGTCTTAGTTTTCCTTCCTGTTAGTTCCTTGTTGGGAAGAGAATCCAACTATAAATTAGAGGACTTGTAGCTTCCTAATTAGAAAGACACAAACACATGTACTTACATATATATTGTGTAAAAATATGTCTGAGTGCTCTAGCCAAAGCCCAAAGGCCATTGTCAATAACAGGAGAGAACAATGAGCCAATTAATGAAAACAGGGTCATGTTTACATTCCTATTGATATATACAAACAAGACAAACCCTATGATCTGATTATAATAATATTTCTGTGAAAATATGGGCTGAAATGAAAGACGTGATATTCACACCAACTATATTTAGGACATCGTGTATGGACAGACACCAAACAATGGAATAAAGACAAGAGTGCCCCATTCAAATCATCACAACTGACATGAACACAGAAATCTCCTTAGCCAACGAGGAACTACTCCACCCTAGCACAGAAATCCCTGTGACACAGTCTCACCATGTATGACAAAGAATATTATGTTGGAATTAAACTCGGAAACAAGAGCATGGCGCGTCTGGTCTCTGCTCTGTTTATTCCACTGTTGCACAATTCTCCTCCATGCAACCCCTCCAAACAGAGTCCAGCAGGGAAGGAAGAGTCGCTGAGGTCATCTGTTGACTGGGGTCTATCTGGAGCCAACATAATTGATGAGGTCTTTTTTTTCCTCCTAGGAACCTGGACTGAATTCAAAAGCACAGCACAGTATCTCTCCAGTCCGAAACCCAACCATTGTATCATTATGTGCTCCCTGTCCTTGGCTGAGGTCAAACTATTTAATGGGTCTTTTTTCTTCCCTAGCTGATTAATAAGCCTCTGAATCAAAGCTGATGCATCTGGACAATGGGGTTTAAGCCTGATAGGGGCCCAGTGGCTCAGGGAGCCTTTGATTACTCTTACAACTGTTTGGATTGTTGAGCAATCAGGTTCCACACAAGTGCCAGTAACACACATAAATTCAAACACTTCCACACATTAGGTTCTCTTCTGTCTCGGGAGTGTCAGCGATAAGAGATAATAACCTTGCACACTGATGTTCATAACGGCATTACTCACAATGCCAAGAAATGGAAATAATTCAAATGTCCTTCAACACATGAGTGGATAAACAAAATGTGGTATACACACGACAGAATACTACGCGGCAGTAAGAAGGAACGAGGTCATGAAACATATGACAACATGGATGAAACCTGAAGACATAATACTGGGTGAAATAAGCCAGACACAGAAAGAGAGATATTGTATGTTACCACTAATGTGAACTCTGTGAAAAAAGTAAAATTAAATATTTTATATTGTAGAATGTAGGGGACCTAGAGATAGACCGCAACCACTGAAGGGGGAACAATAATCTAATAAGAACAGATAAGCTATTGACGGTAATCTCAATGTTATGGGAATGCTCAGGAATGATTATGGTTTGCAAACTTTCTTGGGTATGGTAGGATTGTGTTGGAGGCAATGTAGGTATTTTAGGTTATTTGTTTTTCTTATTCCTTTGTTTTGTTAGGGTTTGTTAATTTTCTTGGGGTACAGTAGAGACATGTTGGAAGCAATGTAGTTATTTTAGGTTATTTGTCTTCCTTAATCCTTTGCTTTGTTTTGTTTGAAATGTTGTGTTTTTTTGTTGCTTGTTTGTTTTAATTTTTCAATAAATAAAGTTAAAAATTAAAAAAGAGAGAAAGAGAGATAATAACCCAGATCTAAAGCATAGCTCCAATTTTCTTTTTAGAAAATTGCTTCAAGTGCAAAAGTTCTTAAATAGCAAAAATCTGGAAAACAAGAAAGAACTAAGGGGAAAAAACAAAATCCCCCATTATCTCATCATCCAAAGAAAATCACAATTAATATGTTAAA
>PVKY010008768.1:0-13810 GCA_004027775.1 Bradypus variegatus
GATATGTAGCGATGGTTCATCACAGTGTGGTCCGTGGACCACAGGCATCAGCATCACTTGGGATCCTGTTAGAAATGCAAAATCTCAAGTCCCGCTGATTTACTGAATCAGTAAACCTGGCAGCGGGACCCAGCAATCTGAGCTTTAACCAGCCCTCCAGGTGATCTGATGGACACTAAAGTTTGAGAACCACTGCCAGACCGTTGCTCCTGAGGTGTGGTCTGCACACGAGCAGATGCTGATCACTTGGGGGTTTATAGGAAATGCAGATTCTCAGGCTCACCCCTTTCCCCATATCAGAATCCGAATTTCAACATCACACACACACACACACACACACACACACACACACACACACACCCAGCCCTGAAGGTTAGTCCTTCAGCAATAGCCATTGAGTGTGTACTATGTGTGCCAAGGATGTTGCTAGACACTGAGACGCATGAATCCTTACATAGCTCCCAGGCTGACAGAGGATTCAGACACATGAAGACATTATTACAGTGTCTCTAGCAAAAATGTGATCCTGATCTACAAGGGAATTTTGAGATCACAGAGGAGGAGGGAGCCAGAGGACCCGGGTAGATTGGGAAAAACGTCGGGGATGAGCTAACTTTACAGCGTGAGTTGGGATCCACCAGGCAATGAGGGGGCAGGATAGGCATTCCAAGGAGAAGCAGCCCTGGGAGCAAAAGCCCAGGGACAGCACAGGGAGTTCTGGAACCCCACTCAGGGGTGGAGGGAAGGGGCATGTTCACTGCAATGTGAGGTTACATCTCATTAAAACAACAGTTCTTTGTGACATTTTTCAGGCCAAAGACTATGTAGCCTTCCTTCTGAGCACAACTCTTTTTGGGTGGTGCTGAGGATCAGGTGGTGGGATGGAAGGATTAGGCAGAGGTCACATCTCTGATATCACTACACTTCACATGGGATTCACTGTCTAGAGAGAGGGAAATCAAACATATAATCATCTATGGAAAAAACCCTCTATTGTCACAGTCTCTCTTCTTAATCCAGAAGCCATGATCCTAGTGGTACAGAGAAATGTCGACACTCAAGTTGGGAACATTTGACAATCTCATTTCTCCACGCAATGCAATGTGCCCAAGGACACCCCAGCATTTACGCAGGCCTGCATTCCCAGCCCACTCTCTGCACTCCTGTGTTACAGAGCCCACACTGCGCTCTCGGTGACCTCATGCCACAACACACCAGGATGGGTATCTGAGAATTCCTGTCCAAGTTCCTTAGCTCTTTTGCAGTCCCAAGGCCCAGGTATATTCTGCCTCAATTTCCTATAGCTTTTCCAAATTTATGCTAGAATACATGAATAAGATTTTATCCCCTAAAATCATCCCTCAAAAAAGAGGCAGTTATCATATATTTGGGTCTTACCAAATCTCTCATTTTATATATGTTCACTCAAATACAAAATTTTGAACAACAAAATGTTTTCTTAAGAAAGCTTATTAGCCTGAAGCAATCTCAGTCAATGCTACTTTGTGAGGCTTATGGAGGCCACTTGATGCAGTCAGCAAAATGAGGCGGGCAAAGAAATTTAACTTTAAATATGGAAGTTTTTCCTGGGCTCACAATTGCTGGCTGTGGTTGGAAACAAGCTTTCTATACATCACCTTACAAAGCAAGATCAGACGTGGTTTTGGTGTGGAACTCAGAAATAGTAAATGAATTTCCGGTGGTTGGAATAGTGTTTAGAGACACTTCATACCTCATACACAGATCCAAAAGTGCTGCAAATCAAACAGCTTAGCTGGAAATGAACATCTTGTGCTCTGGAGAACTGTTAGGAGACTTCAAAAGTAGCTTTAGTGACAGGAAAGACACTGCTGTAGAATCCCCACGTGGAAAGTTTGAATAAACTAGAGTTGCAGAGTGTAAGAATGGACAAAAGTAATTGTCTTAATTTAATATCTTATTGTATGTCATATTTAATTTTAGCCATCTGCCAGTAATTTAATTAATGAACAGCTTGTACTTAGTTACACACACTAAGTCCAGTTTCAGTCTCCCCTCTGAATAGCAGAGCTGTTTACTCCTCTGCCTACTCTTATATCTCCTCTTGGATGTCTTAATAGACATCCGAAGCTTAGCATGATAAAAAGAGAATTCTTAGTTTTCTCCCCAAACTTGTTCCTTTACTTTCTTGCTCATTTCAGTAAATGGCACCACAATGGACCCAGTAGCTTAAGACAAAAATCTAGAAATCATTCTTGACTCCTCTTTTTCCCTCACATCCTAACTTGGGTTTCAAAATATATCCTAAATCCAACAAATCTCATCACCTCTACTACAAAAATTTATCCCGTGCCCATCAGCTCTAATCCAGACTTCCTCACAAGCAGCCTAACTGGTCTTATTGCTTTCACATTTGTCCTCCTTCTAGCAAAATTCTACACAGCAGCCAGTTGCCTTCAATATATTAAAACAAAGCATGCCTTTCTCTTGTCCTCATGCCTCCAAAGAAGAAATCTAAACTTCCTTCCAAGATCTAGAAGAGCTGTACAGTCGAGCCCGCCCTACCTCTCGCTAATCTGCTCTCCTTGGTCTCTCGTTCTCACTCCCCTCTAGCCACACTGTATTCTCAGTCTTCCTTGATCACACCAAACCCATTTTCATCTCACACCTCCAGCTCCCTCTGCAGAAAGCCCTTCTTCCAGAACTTAACTCCTGCACTTCATTCAGCCACCTGCTCAAATATCATATCCTCAAAGAGGCCCCTGCTTACCACCCTACTAGAATAGCACTCCAAATCTGCCACTTGATTTTCTTTGAAGCACTTATTACCAGCAGCTAGAATGCAAACTCTACGAAGTTGGGAAAGTTTGTCTTGTTTATTACTCTATCCCTAGAAGAGTGCCTAGCATTTATAGGTGCTAGAATATTTCTTCCCTACATTTAAATTATTGTTTGACTATTCCATCCATATCCCTAAGAGATGAATTATACGTTCTAGTGGGCTGACAAACTTATTTCGGGATGTTGTTGTTGGAAGATCTAGGGGTTCTCAAACTTTACAGTGCAAGAGAATCACTTGGAGGGCTGGTTAAGACTGAATAATGGTACCTTTCTTCAAAGTTGCTGGGTCAGGTATGGATGGGGCTGGAAAATTTACCCTCTTAACAAGCCAGGTTATGATGCTGCTGCTGGCCCAGATACCACACTTTAAGAACATAACCATTTGTAACAAACATCCCCTCCTGCAGCCCCCCTCCTCCATGCCTTTTTTCTTCCCAGTCCTATTGCCCTTTTTCCAACTGCCAATAGCACAGCAGAAATCTAGTAGAATCCGTGCCTCAGATTTGCTCCTTACTGGAAGGGCAGTCTTGTGATAGGAAGCAGCTGAGGACCAAGGCTGCCTCTTGCTACTCCCAGATGGCGTGCTGTAATTATCAGACCCTCAACAAGTCTGTGGGGGTAAAAATGTCTGTGGGATATTATGCATTCTAATTATGTCAAAATTTGGCAAAAGGAATGCTTTTCACTCTTATACCCTGCAAGGCTTTAAGCCAGTGCTTTCTGCACCTTGTAAAATACGCCAGGGCCATCAGTGCTAAAAGGCTGTGGTTGGCCACAGAAAATCAAACCGAGTTCTCCCCTCGTGATTGCAAGCCTGGGTATGGACTGATTGTTTAACTTCTGCCCTGTGCTATTTAAAGGGAACAGGACTGGGATCCAGTTTCTCATCTGCTGCAAAAGGATTTCTTATTTATTCCAAAGGATCATGTTGAGGTAAAAGGGAGAAGTTTTTGAAAGGTTTCTAATGTTAAAAGTGTATAGATTTGTGATTTGACTTATTTATTTTTTAACTTCTACTTAGATGGACCAGCCGGGAGCCCTTTTGGTTTATAAGGGGATTCCATGCTTCTTCCCTACCCCCACCATTTTACATGCACAGTTAAAGATGATAAATAATTCTAAACC
The DNA here is from genome assembly GCA_004027775.1 of Bradypus variegatus. NCBI lineage: Eukaryota > Metazoa > Chordata > Mammalia > Pilosa > Bradypodidae > Bradypus > Bradypus variegatus. The sequence continues at coordinate 3,946 of PVKY010008768.1, forward strand.
CCATTTTCCTTTTGCTTCTTCCCTGGCATTCATCTGCTGCTCATTCCCCTGAGTAAAATCATTAAAGCTCTATCCAAGAATACATTGGTCTTGGAGGTATGACCCATTCAACAGTTATAATCATTCATCATTACCTTGGCCAGAATTCATTTGTGATGGGGTAGCCACTCTCTTAGCAAGTCTCTGAACACAGGATAAAGAAGTTTTGTGGGAAAATAGGCAGAGGTGCCATCAGGGAAAGTCTGGAGTAAAACCCTGGATCCTTGTGACGGAACTGCCTGTCTTTATTTTGGTGCTGCCCACACAAATCCACACATGCAATAAAATTGCCTAGAACTAAACACACACACACACACACAGGAGTGTATAGGAAATGGGTGAAATCTGAATAAGGTGGATTGAATCAACAATTTCTTGGTTGTGATATTGTTCTATAGTTATTCAAGATGTCACCATTGGGAAACACTGGGTGAAGGATACATGGGCTCTCTGTATTTTTTCTTACAACTGCATGTGAATATTCAATTACCTCAAAATAGAAAGTTTTAAAAAAGTGTTGCACTAATGCAAAATGTTGATAATGGGACCAGATATAAGGGAACTCTGTATTTTCTGCATGATTTTTCTATAAACCTACAACTTCTCTAATTAAAAAAAAGAAAAGAAATTTTGGGATTAAAAAAGAAAAAAAGTGCTGCAAGAGAGGACAGGCCTGATTGATGTGAGAATGCAGAGTCCTGGGCAGTTGGCACAGCAAGGGGTTATCAAGAACCCAGAGAAGAGGAGATAACCCCGATCTAAAGGGAAGACAGCACAGAAGATGGGGCATGTTCCTGAGGAAAACCTCATTTTACTCCTATTCTTAAATTATACCATGAGAACATGTCTGTCACCAAGCCATAATTTCTAGAATTATCATTCACCAGATGCTGAAAGCAATAATAAAAATAGCTAACAGTTCCTGAGTGCCTTTGGTGCAGGTTCTTTACTTGAGTTATCTCACTTGATCCTGTCTGTGATGCTATGTGGTTGGTACTGTCATGTTTGCTTTAAAGATGAGAAAACCGAGGCATAAAGAAACCTATCTGATAGTTGGCACAGCCAGGACTTGCCTGATTCAGCAGCAACAGCTTCACCAATGCTAATTGAGTGTTCACTATCTGCCAGGTTTATTGTCCTACACACTTTTCTCTTCATGAGGAAGAATTTGGCCTATCGCCATACTATTATTTCTAGAATATTTACCATCATATATTGGCATCAAAGAATCACATTCATTTATTGTGTGCTGAGTGCCAGTGGTTTGCATGAATTATCTCATTAAAATTTCACAGCAAGCCTGGATGTATTATCCCCATTTTATTGATGAGAAAACGGAAGCCCAGAGCAGTTATTACAAAAATCACAAAATGACACATGGCTGAAGCAGAGGAGGAGCCCAGGTCACTGGACTCCAGAATTACCTTTCAGTGTCTCTGTTCCACTGCCTCCAACCGAAAATTCACATACTCAAAGTCATTTCATTTTCCAGCTTAGCCAGAGGCTTTCCCATCTTCTGGTATCCACTGGCCGGGAGGCCTGAATCAGTTGTTTTGCCTGGATGGAACAGAGGTGGGTCTTGCAAATTCATTTTGCAAATGACACCCTTGGAACTTTCCTTACTATGTCAATCTATTACCTACCTATGGCACAGGGCAAGTTCTTTTACTTACATGGTTCAATACACAACAGCACTTGCACAATGTGGGGCTAAATAAACTCTTTTTAATGCTGATGATAAAGACAACAACTTACTTTGAAGGTTTGCAGGAAACAATATCAACATCTCTGACTTATCAGTCATCTTGTCCTTTCTCACCTTTTGTCACTTCAGAGTGCCTGGTAGAAGGTTGGAGATGTAAGCAGATTCATAGAGACAGAAAGTGAATTGGAGGTTAGGGGTGAGGGAGAGATTGGGGAGTTATTGCTTATCCGGTATGGAGTCTCTGTTGGGGTGATGGAAAAGTTTTGGTAATCAATGGTGGTGATAGCACAATATTGTAAATGGAATTAATGCCACTGAATTGTATACTTAAAATAGTTAAAGTGGCAAAATTTTATGTTACATATATGTTACCACAATTAAAAAAAATTATAAACCAAACCCTGAGGGGCTGGCCCATTCCCTGCTCCTTCATCGCCTTAGAATCACGGAGACGGTGCACACCAAGTCATGAAGAAAGCACCGCGGACGCTCTTGCAGGCTGATGGGATTAACTAGACAAAATCGCAGCAGCTCAGAGGCAGGCTCCGGGTGAGGATGTGGAATCTTCTTCAGCTGCGGGCCTCTCCCGCTTTCACTGTCCTGTTGGGAGCACGCCCACTCCGAGCAGAATCCACGGCCTGGTTTTCCCCTTCGCTTCCTCCCGCGCCAGCCGCCGGCTGCCTGTAAACATGCGTGGCTGGCAGAAAGGGGCCGCCGCGATTGGCGGAGCCCAGCCTGGCCTCCTCTACGCCAGGCTTCGGAGCTGTCAGTTACTTGTACTGTGTGAGCTAGATTTTGGCGCCACAGCTGGGAGTGAAGCTTTTGTTCCATAACAAAAACAAGAGCCTGAATGGCAGCGCTGCCAGCGCCCAGCCCGGCGAGGCGGGCAGAAAGGAGCCCGCGTGGTGAGTGTTTGTGCCCTGTCATTAGAGGCAGCTCCCTCGGCTTCCAAATGATCACATGAAAACAATGTGGCAAATTATGTTTGTACCAGCAACGACCCTGCTTGAGCGGCGGAGGTGAATATTATGCACCAGGCGCCAATAATGGGCCTGTTAGCTCAGGTGATAACGCACATTGCTCATTGCCAACCGCGTGTCCTTTCCAGAGCTTTTTGTCCCCGCTGTCAAAGAACTTCTGTTTTCCCTCTGCAACTGAAAGGCCGTCCTTCTGGCTGAAACAAGTTAGATGATAGATTCACTTATTCCACAAGGAAAGGCTAGGCATTAAATGGCGTAATGCCATTTAACCGACTTTGTGGTGCCTGGTTGTAAATACACAGAGATGTTTTCTACTATATTATTTGATTTTTGTGGGTGTGATACTCAGTTACAACACATCAAGATTCAGTTGCTGCCTACTTTGAGAAAATGCATATGGGAAATCATGAGTTCAAAAGCCAGATAATTTAGGAGTGAGTTTTCTCATATCAAAAGGGATTCTTCAAGTTTCAAAAGCATTTGGAAGACTTGAACCCCACCGCCACCCCAAATAACATCTCAGTCAGTGATGCTGACATGAAAAATGCCACAATTAAAAATGTATTCATTTGCTTTAGACTCAATCTTATTGAAATGAAAATGTTGAGGAAATGAGGAAGTGAAAAATAGTCATTTACACTTTAGTATGAATGAGTTTAACCATTTCTTTCTTGAGAGCAGATTTTCATGAAGGAAAGAAACTAGTTGCAACTGAGTCCTCAGAGGAGACAGAGTAACAATGTGAGTGCCAATGAATGCAGACAACAAGGCTGGGTGCCTCAGAAAAGAGGGGTTTCCTCAGAATTCTTTTGCAGTCCAGTGGAATGTTCTATGATGGTGGAAAGTTTCTAGATCTGCACTGTCCGACATGGTAGCTGCTAATCACAGGTGATTATTGGGCACTTGAAATGTGGCTTGTGTGACTGACGAATTGAAATTTTTAAAAGTTTATTTAATTTTTGTTAATTTTAATTTAAATAGCCACACTATGTGGCTAATATCTACTGTAACAGACAGCAGCATTAAAAAAAAATTCCTTCATCTTTTTTTTTTTTTCAGATGAGCCAAACTCAGAGGTGATCACTATGCCTGATTAAAAACTTTAAGGCTTACCAACTAATAACCTTTCAGTGGTATGCCAGGTACACTTTTTTTTTAATGCAATTTTGAGATATATTCACACACCATATAATCCATTCAAAGTATATGATCAATGGCTCACAGTATCATCATATAGTTGTGCATTTATCACCACAATCAATTCTAAAACATTTTCATTGCTCCAAAAAATGTATTAAAAAAAAATAAAAAAGAACACCTAAAACGTCTATACTCCTTATCCCTCTCTATTATTTATATATATTTTTTGTCTTTATTTTATTACTCGTGTGCCCATACATTGAATAAAGGGAGGGTCAGTCACAAGAATTTTCACAATCCCACAGTCACAAAATAAAAGCTATATAGTCATATAATCATCATCAAGAATCAAGTCTACTGGATTTAGTTCAACAGCTTCAGGTATTTCCTTCTAGCTATTCTAATACACTAGAAACTAAAAAGGAATATCTATGTAATGTATAAGAATAACCTCTCAACTCTATTTTAGACCTCTCAGCCGCTGACACTTTGTATCATTTCTCTTCCCCCTTTTGGTCAGGAAGGCTTTCTTAATCCCATGATGCTAGGGCCAGACTCATCCCTGGGAGTCATGTCCCACGTTGCCAGGGAGATTTACACCTCTGGGAGTCATGTCCCATGTAGTGGGAGGGGTAGTGGGTTTACCTGCTGAGTGGCTTAGAGAGAGAGGCCACATCTGAGCAACAAAAGAAGTTCTCTGGGGTGACTCTTAGACACAATTATAAGTAGGGGACAGCAGTATTTTAAAAGTTGAATTTACCCACCAAACTTCAGGAATAAGTAATTGCAGGAAGTTGGAGTGGTGGGCAGCCTCTAAGATGGCCCCCAACATTCTCTGCCTCCTGATATTCATGCCCTTAAGTGAGATCCCCTCCCCTCAAGCAAGGGCTAGACCTGAGGCCAGGGTGCTGTCCCATTCGGGATCCCTCTGCATATTCACTTTTTTTGATAGCTTTATTGTGATATAACACACATCCCATAAAATTCACCCATTTGAAATGTACAATCAGTGTTTTTTAGGCATATTGACAGAGATGTGAAACCATCAGAAGAATCTAATTTTAGAACATTTCTATCATGCCCAAAGAGACCCTGTACCCATTAGCATTCATTCCTCTTTCTTGTCCGCAGCCGTCCTCAGTCCCAGGCCACCTCCAATCTACTGTCTCTAAGGATTTCCGTATTCTGTTTGTTGCCACTGGCTTTTTTCACTTAGTGTAATGTTTTCAAAGTTCCTCCATGTTGTAGCAAATTTCAGTACTTTATTCTTTTTTATTACTGAATAATATTCAGTACTGAATTACTGAATAATATTCCATTGTATCGATATACCACATTTTATTTATCCACACATATCAGATTGTTTGTACATTCACATTTGTATCTGTTTTGTCTGTGCGTTGCTGGTGGTCCCAGAGTTGCAGACAGGCAGCCAGCACTACCTCCACGTCCACCGGCACCTGTGGCAACCTGCGCCTGTAGTTGGACTTTATCTTTGATCCCTGGGAGATCAAATGGGAAGCTGCTGGATGCTCCGGACCACTAGGATCTGGGCTTCCTGGTGTCTTGCACCCCAACCCCAGTACCAGCCCAAAAAGCGCAGGGATATGGGGAAAGGGAAGGATGCAAAGACTTGGCTGGGCCTGACCAGCCCCCAGGCAGTGGGTGCAGGGGCCATGCCAGTCAAGATCAAGGAGCTGGCATTCTCTGAGGGCTTGTTCCAGCAAGACGCCTGCCTGACAAGGACCCGCAGGAAGTTGTAGATGTGGCACTACCCACAGCTGTAAACAATTTTTCTAAACTATCAAAAATTTGAAAAAATTTTATACAGCCATGCTAAAAGGAAGACTTGATTACCCTTCTCTTTCAATGGAACATTACAGTACGAAATGAAGAAGCAATAAAAAAATTATGCTGAGTAACATGGGTGAAAATGGCAGTATAAGGAACTCCAATATTCTGCCCTTCCATAAAAGCAATGAAAAAGCCATCAGAATCAAGTTTTTCAGAATTCTGGAAATTAACTAAAGGCTTACAGCAACCCAGGAAGTGCTTGTTCAAGATAAATGGCTGAATCACAGTAATAACAATGAGCTTTGTGGCATTTTAATGTAGCCTTCCCCATACTCTACTCCCCACTTCAGGGTAGCCTTCAAAAAAAAAACATCCTGCATTCCTGGTAGGTACCTAAGGTAGAGAATCAATTGCAAAGAATTCTAATGTATTTGTTCTGGCCTGTTTGGTGGGTCCCTGGAAGACTGGTTCAAAGGCTTATCTTTATTTTGCCTGACTCAGAACCAGTCCAGCAAAGCTGCTGGGGTGAGGGTGGGGGACCATTTGTCGAAATATTTACAGGCAAATGTTTTAGTAGCTGCTGCCTGTGGCAATAGATAACAGTTGGGACAAACAACAGACTAACCAAAAAGCTTGGGGGGAAAGGCTAGAGAATGAGATGATCACAAAGGCTTTGAAAAGCTTCAACATATTCCTGGGGATGTAGAAAGCCAAGCATGCTTAGTTAAGAACTGGAGGGCCCTAAATTGTGTCCTCTGGATGACCTTGAGGCTCTGCAAAACTGTCCCTCAAAAATAAAGGGGAAAATAAAACATTCCCAGATAAACAAAAACTGAGAGAGTGTATGCTAACAGAACTACTCTATAACAGTTGCTAAAAGGAGTTCTTTGTACTAAAATGAAAGGATACTAGTCAGTAACTTGAATCCATGTGAAGAAATAAAGAATGCTGGTAAAGGTAGCCACATAGGTAAATATAAGAAAGTATAAATGTACATATTTTTTGTTTGTGACTTTTTTTTTCCTAGCTGATTTAAAAAACAATGACATAATGCAATAATTATACATTTTGTTGATGGGCACACAATATTTAAAGATGTAACTTGTAATAATAAAAGCATAAAGCAGGGGAGAGAAGAAAGGAGCTAGTTAAGAACAAAGTTTTGGAATACAATTGAAATTAAGTTATTAATTAAGGTAAAATCCAAACTAGATTGTTATAGTTTATAATAAATACTAGATGTTAATTGCAACCCCTATGGCAATCACTAAGAACATAACTCAAAAATATGTAGTAGAAGAAACAAGGGAATTAAGATGGTACACTAGAAAACATCTATTTAACACAAAAGAAGGCAGTAACGGAGGAATTGAGAAACAAAAAAACTGACATAAGATATGCAGAAAACAAATAGCAAAATGGCCAAAATAAGTCCTTCTTCATCAGTAAATACATTAAATGTAAACAGATTAAATTCTCCAGTAAAAAAAGAGACTGGAAAAATGGATTTTAAAAAAATAATCCAACTATATGCTGTCTACAAGAGATTCATTTTAGATTCAAAATATAAATAGGTTGAAAGTAAAAAAAAATACAAAAATGTATTCCATGAATACAGTAATCAAAAGGGAACTGGAATGGCTATACTAATATTTGACCAAATGGACTTAAAAACAAATGCTACCAGAGACAAAAAAGACATTATATAATAATAAAAGTGTCAGTACATCAAGAAGATACAATTATAAACATACATTCACCTAATGACAGAGCCCCAAAATACATGAAGCAAAAACTGAGAGAGTTGAAGAGAAAAAGAGACAATTCAACAACAATAGAGACTTCAATACCCCACTTTCAATAATGGCTAGAACTACTAAGCAGAACATCAGCAAGGAAATAGAAGATTTGAACAACACTGTTTACCAACTAGATTTAATAGACATCTGTAGAACACTTGACCCAACAACAGCAGAATATACGTTCTTCTCATGTGCACATACAACATTCTCTAGGGAAGACCATTCATGATTCCATAATAGAAGTCTAACATACTAAATGTTAAAATATGGAAATCACAAAATGTATATTCTCCACCAATAATGGAACAAAATTAGAAATTAATAACAGAAGAAAATTGGGAAATTCATAAATATATGGAAGTAAACACACTCCTAAATAACCAATGAGACAAAGAAGAAAACACAAGGGAAATTAGAAAAACACTTTGAGATGAATGGAAATGAAAATGCAACATACCAAAATTTACGGGATGCAGTAAAAGCAGTGCTCAGAGGAAATTTATAGCTTTAAATGCCAAATTACAAAAGAAGAATGATCTCAAATCATTAGCCTAACACTCTGCCTTAAGAAACTAGAAAAAGAAGAGCAAATTTAACCCAAATCTACCAGAGGGAAGGAAATAATAATGACTGGGAATGGAAATAAATGAAATAGAGAATAGAAAAACAACAGATGAACAATTTTGAAAAGATCAACAAAAGCAACAGATCAATAATTTCTTTGAAAAGACCAACAAAATTGACAAACTTCTATATGGACTGTCCAAGAAAAAGAGAAGACTCAAATTACTAAAATCTGGAATGAAATAAGAACATTATACAGACCTTACAGAAATAAAACTGCTTATTAGGGAACACTACGAGCAATTGTATGCCAAAAATTAGACAACTTAGACAAATGGACACATTCCTAGAAGCAAACAAACTACCAAAACTGACTCAAGAAGAAATAGAAAATCTGAATAGACGTATAATAAGTGAAAAGACTGAGTCAATAATAAAAAAATTTCCAACAACAGAAAAAGCAGAAGTCTAGATGCCTTCACTGGTGAATTCTACCAAATGTTTATAGAAGAATTAACACAAAATATTCTCAAATTCTTCCAGAATATGGAAGAGGAGAGAACTCTTCCTACATCATTCTATTCGTTAAGTATTAACCTATTATCAAAGCCAGGTAAAAACTTCACTAATATCACCTATGAATATAGATGCAAAGATCCTCAACAAAATACTAGCAAACCAAATCCAGCAGCATATTAAAAGGATTATACACCGTGACCAAGTACAATCCAGGAATGCAGTGGTTATTCAACATATGACAATCAATCAATGTAATACACCATATTAATAGAATAAAGGGGAAAACTGCACAAAATCATCTCAATAGAGGCAGAAAAGCATTTGATAAATTTGTCAGCCTTTCATGATAAAAAAAAACAACACACACACTCAACAAACTAAGATAGAAAAGAACTTCCTCTACCAGATAAAGGATATATATGAAGAAGCTAACATAGCTAACATCATACTTAATGGTGAAAGACTGAAAGCTTTCCCCCTGAAATCAGGAACAAGACAAGGATGTCCACCCTTGCCACTTTTATTCAGCATTGCACTGGAGTTTTAGTCAAGGCAATTAGGCAAGAAAAAGAAATAAAAGGCATTCACATTGGAAAGGAGGAAGTAAAACTCTCTCTAATTGTAGATGGCATGATATTATATATAGAAATCCCTAATGAATCCACAAACAAACACACACAAGCAGTAGCACATATAACAAGTTAGGCATAGTTGCAAGAAACAACATCAATATTCAAAAATCAGTTGTATTTCTGTATGTTAACAAGGAAGAATCTGAAATGAAATTAAGAAAACAGCCCCATTTATGAGAGCATCAGAAAGAATATGACAGTCATGAATTTAACAAAAATATAAGACTTGTACTCTGAAAAACTTTGTTGAAAGAAATTAAAGATGTAAATAAATGGAAAGCTATTCCATGTTCATAGTTTGGAGCTCTTAATATAGTTTGGATGGCAATACTCCCTGTGATGGTTAGGTTCATGTGACAACTTGGCCAGGTGACGGTACCCAGGTGTCTGGTCAAGCAAGCACTAGCCTAACCATTGCTGTGAGGACATTTGTGGCTGCTTAATAAAGCAGAAGGCTGGTTTGTTAAATCATCAGCCAATTGGCTGCAGCTGTGACTGATGACATCAACGAAGGGCGTGTCTTCCACAATGAGAGAATTAGACCAGCTGGATTTAATCCAATCAGTTGCAGACTTTTAAGGGAGACAGATAAAGGACCTTCACTTCTTCTTCGGCTGACCAGTGAAGCATTTCCTGAGGAGTTCATTGAAGTTGCAAGTTCGTTTCCTGAGGAGTTCATTGAACACATTT
>PVKY010008769.1:0-13810 GCA_004027775.1 Bradypus variegatus
AAATAATAAGAAATTAAACATCTCCATGGGAACAACCTAATCCAAAGATTCCAACTTAATCAACACTAATACATCTGCCCCTACAAGATTGCATTAAATAACATGGCATTTTGGGGGACATAATACAGCCAAACCAGCACACATTTGTAGAAATTGAGTGACAAGAGCTTCAGGATGCCTTTTCAGCCTGGGCCTAAAGGGCCTGTCCCATCTGCTGTAATTCTTTGGAAGACTTCCTGTGTTTCTCCAGTCCCCATGCTTCCTGCTACACATGGAAGATGACTGAAAACCCTTTAGGAAGGAGAGTTATGTTGAGAAATCAACATGTTTTTCAATGGCAGGACCTGAGACCAGTCAGGTCTAGTTCTTTCACATGTAAGCTGGTGTGCACCTTCCCTTCTCTCCATCTCTTCTTTCCCTCTGAACACCTCTGGAAGATTTCAAGATTTCATTCAATTCAGGTCCCTCATTTAAGAGAGGTCAAGTAGACTAACACAGTGCCGAAGGAAGTGTTGCCAGGAAGGTTGGGATTTGGAAATTATATGCAAGGAAGGGATAGGTAAAGGAAGTGAGACAGTTTATTCTGAAGAAGTGTATACCTCAAAGGATGCATGAGCAGTTTATTAAATATCCTAAGGCATGTCTGGAAGAAGGAGGTTTAGCCCTACTCTGTGTTACTGCAGGGGACAGAACAGGAACCAGCAACTAGAAATCTTAGACAGATTCTGCTTTAATCCAGAATGGAACCAACAGACTGCCCTCTGAGGGAGGGCAGCAAAGAAGGGTCCTGAATGAGGACTAGGATTACACTAAGATTACACTGCTTCCTGCAGGATACACTTTTGCTATACATTTTCATTTTTCAGGATTTGGATATTCCATCTGTGTCCTAACTAATACTAAACGTAAATTTTTTCAGGGAGATGAATAAGCGTCTAACAGAGGAACAAGCCAAGAAAACCTATGATCGAGCAATTAAATTAGAACAAGAATTTGGAGAATATTTTACAGGTAAGTCAATTTACCCTGTTATTGTGAGAAGGGAGACGAATTGTCTGATATTTGGCATGGAGAAGGTCCTGAACCCTAAAATCTCCCTATTGAGAATCCCTAATATCTATTTCTTGGGCAGGGGGTCCCCCTCTGCTTTGCCCATTTGATTCGGAACTCTGAGTTCGCTCTTCTCAATGTGCAGCTGCAGCAGCTTTTCAGATTTCCCGGTGGCCTTATCCACAACCACAAGCAGCAGTGACACTCAACTCTCTCCTGCTGTTAAGGGAGAGTTTTAGACATTGATATCTAATTAAACTATCTCCTCATTATCATCAGAAAACTTGGAAAAGAAAACTTTGGGGGTCGAAAGTAGACACTGTCCAAAGCAGTTACTCTTGAGAAGCATTCTTGAGACCTACATTCTCTGCTTCAACAACCAGTGGGTTTCTTCCCCCATCAGTACTTGAATAAGATGCTTGAAATACATCCTGTGTTTCAGTTCCACGTCAAGTCCCAATGCAAAGTTTTCCTTTTTTAATATCTTCTTGGAAACATAAATTTTGGGGAAAGAGGAAGATCTTCTTCTCCTGATATCCTGGGTTCTCTACTCTTATATACTTTTACAGGACACTGATTAAATCCAGAAAGTAATCAAACTTTGTAGAACTTGCCTTACAACTGATTCTCAATGGTTTAAAAACAAGAACTTTCCTCCTGAATTACCTCTATGTGAAATTAGATGTTTTATCTTATTCGGAACATGGAAAGGGCCAATCAGTGGCTTGGCAGTTGGTAAACATGTAGAATCAGATAATGTTAAGTAAACTCTCTGTGAATAACAAAGATACGAATTATATTTCACCCTAAAACAACATCCGTTAGGAAAATTACATCAAAACAATGTACATTTTGACCAGTGGCTTAAATTCGGGAATAAAATACAATAATCAATCTAGTCTGAGGCTTGTTTTTGAAGATCTAAACCAGCTATCAGTAGCAATGCATTTGTAAGTCCTAATGTCATATGCAGGTATCAACCTGTTTTGGAGATCTGTCTACAAGGTGACTTTTATTAAAATGAGATAATAAAATGTACTTAAATCTCCTTTGAGTGCCTTGATGTTTTAGGTAATACACAATTTGGCCAGTTTGTTTATTTTTCTATTTGTGTTTCTTATAAATAATGACCATCAAGTATTCTCAACTTGAGTAGTCCTGTATGGTAAAATCTCAGTTTGCCAGATTACTTCAAGAATGAATACGGTTATCTCTTAAAGGTTTAGAAATTGAAGGGGTTCGCTAAAGTTTATTCTAAAACACTTATTATCTGTCTAAAATATCTGAATTTCTGCCCCTGACAAAGTAAGTACAGTACAGAGAATAGGCCAGCTTTCCATGATAGATAAGCAATTCTCAATCTGAAAATTGATCAGTGCTTAATTCAGTACCTGGATCAGAGAGGGCACCCATGACATAATTATTAAATAAATGAATGACTCATGGTCCAGAACTGCAGACAGACATGGTAGAAAGTGGAAAAACTGGGATACATTGATTGCTAATCTAGAGTATACATTGAAAGCCTTTTTAAAATGTATTTATTGTTGATATGACCTTGCTTTTGTGAATCCTCTGCTTTTATTACAAATGAAAAGGGATATTAAGCTTCCTGTTTGGTTGCTTGCCGATGATTTGAGTTTCTGCTGTGTGAGTTGTGATTGCTCTTTACCACACAAGGAACGATGCCTAACTCTGGGTGTGTTTGCATTTGTTATAGCTATTGTCCAAGGAGACACCTTAGAAGATATATATAACCAATGCAAGCTTGTTATTGAAGAGCAGTCTGGGCCTTTCATCTGGATTCCCTCAAAGGAAAAGTTATAAATTAGCTGCTGCACCTCTGACAATGACAGAAGAGCATTTAGAAGAACAAAATATATATAATATACTACTTGGAGGCTTTTATGTTTTTGTTGCATTTATGTTTTTGCAGTCAATGTGAATTCTTATGAATGTACAACACAAATCGTGTGAAGCCATGAAGGAAACGGAGGGGCCAAAGGGTGGGACAGAAAAGACATTGCAGTGTGCTGGAAGGCTTTGGTTTGCTCAAAGTGCCAGGTATAGGGATGAACCTCTGACAGGCTTTCTGCCCAGGAGATGGGCAGCCTCCTCACCCCAGCAGATGTCCAGAGCTGAATTAGCTGCTGAGCTCTCTGTGTGTGTGTACTTTTTTTTTTGTTTTTTTGCATTAAAGAAAAGTTGCCAGCACTCGAACCTCACCAACCTTCCCATTACCCACATCTGTAATTGGTACACTTCGAATTTTATAACTATGCACATCCTTTGATTTCTTAACAAGCAAAAGAAAGAAAGAAGGAAAAAGGAAAAGAGTCCTTTGGAGATGGCATAATACCAGGGAAGAATACGTATGTAGTTTCTTTGGCATTTGCAAAGACAAGCATTTCATAAAATTCACAAGTGTATGGAGGACTGACCTCACTGAGAGGAGGGGGATTCCACTTGGGATTAGCTTTATGATTGTTGATTGTCTATTTTGCCATTTATAAACTGAAAAGAAGGCACTAAAGATGAGAATAATTTATACAATAAAAATATATTAAATGTATAGAAATGAATTTCTATAGGTTAAAAAGTTTTGTGAAATATTTTGTAAAGACTAATTAATTGAAAAACTAAATGTATGCACTCTCAGCAGATGATCAAATTCAAGAACTGAAAATTGCATTCTCCCTTTGTTGCCAATGATCCATTAAGAGCATCTGACTTCCTTCCAGAGTCTGACAAGGACTTCCCCCTCACTTATGTCCCGTGATCTCCCTTCCACACTAGTGATACACTCCCATGGAGCACATTCCTTATTGAGTTACCCTCATGGATGTTTTTGGAAGACATTTCGTGAATGCATTTTTAAGCTGATGGCTTTTCAGAGACAAACTCATGCAAATGGTCTAAAGAGAAGTTTTTTGCTTTTCTCTTGTTAAGCAACCTGGGCCTGTGGTATAAAGAGTGGCATAACTTTGTTCCTAGTTACTTGAGTACAATTCATAAAGGATCATTTAGTATTTGGAGCCAACCATGAGTAATTAGAATTTTTTTTTCTCTCACAGAGCAACTAACAGTTTTTTAACAGCCAGAAATGGTATACAAGCCATGGGGTAATCTGTCCGAAAATGCACTATTTCTTTGAGGAAGAGAGAGAAGTATCTAGCTGAGGGGTGAGGGGTGCAGACTTTTGATTCTGTGTTCAGGGCAAAGAGATCAAACCACAAGGAAAGACAATTAAAGACTTTGAGCTCAACTAATTGAACTGCCTTTCTTGGCGCTGCACCTGGACCCAGTTTATTTTTTAACAATTATAATAATGATGACTAAAAAATGAAACCTCCCAGAGCCTATAAACTGAACCAGAAGAATTAATCTTACACTTTAGAGCTGATGGCGACATCAGCATTGCTTTTGCCCGAGGTACTTGGAGAGAGACGTTTCAGTGATTTCAATAACCACTCAACTCTGGGTTCTGTGCATGCCCAGATTAAGCCCCATCGCCTTATTTCTGGGGTACATCCAGACCTGGCAGGGATCCTGCCACACTGTGCAGCAAACCAGCATGTAAGCTGGGGTGGGAGAACAAGAGCTAGAGCCATCAGCAGTGATGGGGCTTCTTCACAGAGAGAACATCAGAGCTCAGAATGAGGGTCTCTTTCCGAAAACAAGGTTTGTTCATCTTATACTAAATACTGTTGTCTGCCTGGCTGCAGTCACCAAAACAAATGCAAAAATGCACATGTATACATCTACCTATAGTTGAGGCTGCCTTTGCCAATGGAAGGGCTAGCAATGCATTTTCCCGCTGATGAAAGATGTTTCTGGAAACTTCCTTAGCGTGCTCAAAATGTTAAAGATGTTTCCATGTCTGCAATTCACCAGTTTTAGGTCAAGGCCTACTTTCATCAAAAGTTTTCTGCCACCAGAATGCCATTCCTGATTACAACTCTATTTTTAGGCCACCATGATAACTTCTTTGGTTTCTCAACTGAGCATGCAACCATTTATTTAAAGGACTAACATTAATGAGTAGATGTTTTTGCGGGTCATGTGATGTGCTTTCCATTTAATAGTATTGTTGTGGCTGAGTACAATCAAACTGAAACACCAACCCTTGGTTTTGTAGTATTATAATTATTTATTTTCCTAGTGTAGATGCTTCCAGATTAGAATTGGCATTTGCACTGATTTTTTTATGTAGATTTATATATATATATATACATACACACACACACACACACACATATATATTTGCTTGAAGAATCACCAAGCAAATTGGTGAGAGGGTCTTTTCCTATAGAATTTACACCTCCATTTGTTGTGTTGTCTTGCGCTTCCCAATGTTGAGGTCTCTATGGCTCCAATGAATTGGTGTATTTTGCAGCAAATCTGACAACTTGTGTGGACACGGCATGAAAGCTACCCAGATTACATCTGGTGCAAATGCAGTTGGAGCCTGGGGCCAGACTGGTGCTAACATTGCAAACTATGTCCGGAGCTCTCTCCAATCTGAAAGCTTGCTGGGGGCGCAGTGTCACTTTCACATGCTGGGCCCTTTCAGAAAAGTGCCAGATCGTGTCACTGGTGCTATTTTTCATGCTCTGGTACAATGTGTAGCACCATGGGGGTCTCAGCTTTACCAAAATCAAAATCCCATTTGTCAGCTAATTGCAGGGGCATTTGGTTTTTGTTTGCTTTTTTTGTTTGCTTTTTTGTTTGTTTTTTGTTTTTTTTTTCCTCTCCTCTCCTCTCACAGGATTGGTTGTCCACTTCTTTGCAAGTTTCTTTCTCCCAGCCCCAAGTCCTTGAGTTGGCTATATCTGCTTAGTGAGCCATCTTTACAAAGCTGCACTCAGGTGCCTCTGTGAGCTGTCTTAGATTCTACTGCCAGCCCTTCAAGACTGAGCCAGTAAAAAGCTCTCCACTCTGGCTCTCACCTCTAGTTTTGTTTTGTTTTGTTCTCATTCTTTTCCTCTGCTCTCCCCTTCTATTTCTATCTCATTCCGTCACTCCTGTTTTTTTAACCTTTTGTTTTGTCCTTTCCTTCCTTCCTGTCTTCTCTGACTTGCTTTTTCCCATAATCCTTTACTCTCTCCCCTTTGTTTCCTCTCTCTATCCATTGTCTCTCCTTTACTCTCAGTCTCTCTTTCCCCTTCTTATTCCTCTTTTCCATTCCTTTCCTGTCTTCTCTCCTCCACGTCTCTGATCATCTTCTCTCCCACACCCCACTCCTTAATTTTTCTTGTCCTCTAAGGGCTCATGGCCAATCCAGACAGCAAGTCCATCAATTGGACTCATGACACAAATACATTGGGTCACAGTTTCACCTCCTCAGCCCAGAAAGCAAAGCTGAGTGTGAGGTCCTGAGCTGGAGCCAGCCCCGGCACGCCTCACAAACCAGCCTGCACCGCTGCCCTGGCAGTGACGACGCACATGCTCTGGGCCCCTGCTGGCACCTGGGTGCCTCTGCCTGAATGCTGGTCCGAAGCGAGCCCACTCTCAACACCCAGTCTGTGGCTCTGAGGACACTCACTTTCAGTAAAGGCAGACACTGGCCCCCTCAATTATTCTGACAGCAAACCTCTTCCTTCTCGTTGAAGCCAAGCCATCACCTTGGTTTGGAGAGCGACTTTTTTTTTTTTCATTTATAAGTTTTCTTTTTCCCATTTTCATGTGAAGCCCCCTCTGCTTTTCAGCTGTTGACTGCTCTGATGGGATTTAATAGACTTGCTGGTGAAATAATATCTCTTTTTTCCTGTCTTGGTCCTGCCTAAATTCCTACAAAAATATTTAAGCCAAGACTCAGGCTAGTTACTAAGTTTATCATATTAATTTGTCACTTGTAGTGGGGATAAAAGGCAGTTCCCTTAAAGCATGTGGAGAACCTCCTGTGACAGCTGACTTGACAGGGAAATCCCTACAGAATTCCGTGGCTATATATTTTACTTATGTGTATGTATGGTATATATGGTTATCTTTATCATGTATACACGTGTTATATTGGATATGAATGAATATGGATGGAAACCCACACACATAGTCCGGTCTGTAAATATCCTTCCTCACTGAAACCTGTGCTTAGGAAATCATTTCTTGTACAGCTGTGCAGTTTCTTGTAGCAGCTGAGGATGAGCTCAGACAGACAGACAATTTAGACAAAGATCACCTAAACGATAGAGTACATTATCACCCTAGCAACTCATGAGGACAGAAAACCAAATGGCAAGGCTGATTCCCAATGGGATGGCAAACTTTCCTTCTCCCCTTTTTTGAATTTGTGTTTCCTAAATGGGTCTTAACTCTTGAGTGCACCAGGCTGTACCCATTAGATCCTTTATGTATGACAATTTTGTGCTTCTCTCTCTGACAGGATGTTTCTCAATTGAGCTGTAGTGCAGGATGGGAGGAAGGGGAAAATATTCCTTGTCTGGGCTGGAGTTTACAGACACTGCACAGCTTACACTCCTGTTAAGTGTAAATATTCAACACTTCCATTCCATTTGTGTAAAAAATAAAGCACACACGATTATAAAATCAAGATGTATATTTCATACTCAGTGTGTCTGTGCATATTTATTGCGTTTCCAGTTGTCAGCGTTGGCTCCATTGTAAAAATGCTTGATAGAGTGTTTATAAACATGTCATGGTTTTATTATAAGAAATTAATATTAAAACCTTTTTACACTTTATACCAAATGGTTTTCTCCCAAATCATAATTTGTCTTATTTCATAAAGAATAGAATCACTCATTTCTACTTTTATCAAATTTTCCCTATTTCAGAATTAAAGACCAATTAGGAAAGCTTTGCACTGAGAAATATTGGCACTGCTGAGAGGAACTGAAAATGGTGCTGTTGCAGATTTTTAAATATTTGGTTACCCTCCTGCCTACTTTTCATCAGGATTTTGTCAAAAGTGAACATGGCTAACAACGCATTAGAGGATATGTTTTTAAAGACCCTCACATCTATGTGGGGAAAAAAAATTCCCCAGTGTCAAAGTTGTGAGATTATAGAATATACTAAGAATAGAAGAAGACATTTCTTGTCTGATACTTATGATGCAAAGAAAGGCATAATTTGGAGAGATGGTATCATTTTTGTAATACATTGGAGCCACAAAAAATATCAGCTTCAACAATCTGAATGTATCACAAAATGTCAGATCTGGAAACGTGAACCTGCCAGGTAATGTTCTCCATTCTTCACTTCCCTTCAGGTTAGACCAAAGCTTGTCATATTGACATTTACATAGCACTGGTCATACAGCTAGAGGACCAGAACAAGTTCCTCTGGTGGAAGGGCTCACTTGAAATCTCTGCTTCCTGATTAAATATCATATAATTGGATCAGCCACTCAGGAAGCCAGGCTAGTTGGCCGAGGCACCCTGGCCATTGCCAGGAGCCAACCAGAGACTCTGCCTGGTGTCTTTGATGCTGTTCCTTGATCCAGAGATGTGCTTAACAGAGAACTTTCTCTTGGCTTTGATCCTTTGGTACCATTCTTTATGGAGACAGGAGCTGCAGTGCCCAGGACTGAGGAGAGGAGGCATAAGAAGGTATCGACTGAGGCTACAAGCCCAAAGCAGGCCGCACAGCTCAACAGTTACTCAGTTTTTAACATTTGCACAGTATCATCAGGTTTAATACTAATGGTGACACTGCATAGAAATCAGGTTGACTTCAATGATGGTTGTGTCTATTCAGGGGTAGGTAAAAAGAGGCTGTAAGAGCATTTGACTTTTCTTTGTGCCCTATTTCATGTCTATCCAGAGACTTTAAAGTTGGAGAGGAAGGATGTCTTCTTATGGATCAGGACTGCTAGGCTTTATAAGTCTAATTTTTCTTTCTTGTGACTCACCTTTCCCTGACGGACATCTCAGAAGTCCCCACGGCTATCAACTGATCCCCTTTCCCTGCTAAAATTATGGCCAAAATGTCAAGTCAGAACCTTGTTCCTAAATCCTCTCAGCACTGTTGGGACAAGGCTAAAATATTGGGCAACCTCTACACCTTGGGGCAACCTTTACTAACACCTGGAGATAACAGAGGGGAAATAACAAATGAAAATCTGATTTACAGGCTGGGCTTTGTGCCCACCCCCTGGCCTGCTGCCATCTGACAGAGGCTGTCTTTCCTCCACCACCCAGGAGTCTCTCAAACACAGCTGGGCCAGATGACAGAAACTTTTCTCTCTTGCAGAATACACAGGAGATGCTGTGGCCATGCCTCACTCAGCGATCCATGTCCAGCTAAACCAGCCGCAGGTGAGGGTACCACTGTCTTCATCCCCGTTGCTCCCACATACTAGAATACAACCGGGAGTGACTCTCTATGGCTAATTTTTAATTACTCATTACCTGTAAAGTTCAAGAGACAAATGATATGAAGCATGCTACACAGCTGAGACTGACACATCAGTAGAACATCACTGGTATAACTGCTCAATGCTAAAAAAGCAAGGCCGAGGGAGACACAAGTTATTTCCCACTTTCCTGTCTGAGGCCTCTCCTCCCAGTTCTGGTACCTTTTTTGTCTGAATGATTGACTGGGGTAGTGTCTGCTCTACAAGGTTTCAACAGGTTGACCTATGTGGTTACTGCACAGCAGAAAGCTAACACCCATACAAAGAGGCAAACACATAGAAGAGGCTTCATTCTTGCAAAATACAATTGCCTCTACTTCTTCTGAGAGGAGCAGGAGAAGGAAGTTATGTACTTTTATTTCAGAGGGACATTAAACATTTCAAATTGGATAGTAAATGGCCATTTTTTGGCAATAGAAAGAGCATCCCTCAGAGAACACAGTTGATTTCTATTCAACAAAAATCAGAAATGATCAAGCAAAAAAGTTACCTGTGTCTTTGACGTTCTTAGTGATCTTTCCGCAGGAAACTCCATGCAGCCATGTTCCTTCCTTGGTAGTTCTGATGTCAATAACCCCTAGACTGAAGGGAATCTCACTCCCTGGGCTTTCCAAACCAGTTTCTTATAATATTTATCCTAATTGTCCACAGCCACCAATTCGGATTTCAAATCCACAGTTGTATTTTAAAATTATTTATATATTTATCTAGTTGTCACTCATTACACTTTTGGTCAACAAACAATAAACACCTGCTTGGAGCCAGGCTCTATTTAGATGCCAGTGTAAAAACAAAATATATTTTTAAAAAAATGAGCAGGGCACCGTCTGTCTTCTCAAGGAATGCAAGCCTAGTGGCAGAGAGACACAAAGATAATGAAAACACAGAAGCTCTAAAGCAGACCACTGAGTACCTAAAGACTTTGAAAAAATGACCTTGAATCTGTGAGTCCAGCGGAGAGAGGACCACAATTTGCCCCATGCTCACACCTCTTATGACAAAATTAAGTCTTCTCTCTGGCATTTCCGAATGCGTTAGCACGCTGATGCCCCCTACCCACCTGTTTCTGATGGCCACCTGACTGGCTTACCTATATCCAGTTTTGTTGCCTGGGGGCGAGTTGAAGACAAGTTAGCATAAAATACCTTGACGTGGATAGAAGAGGAATAGGTATTGGGAATTGACATGCCTAAACAAGGGGCAATAATTATCAGGGAGCAAGAAACAATATGAATAATTGATCAAGATGCATGACAATCAATACATGCATAGGAAAATCTGGGGAAATGGAGAGTTTCCATTTTCTTTGCCATATACTGACCCATGATGCATCAAAGATCCACTTCAAAGTAGGATGGTGCAGTGAGGGCTTCTTTTTTTTGTATTACAATTTAGGACATTAGACGCACTTCTTAGAACCATATGCAGGGTTTTATTTCCCACGGGAATTGGTGTTTTCCTGGCCAGGGAACTTATATCAATAACATTCAATTAGAACTAAAGGGTAAGTTAAACTCAACTTTTTAAAAAAGTAAACATGTTGCCTAAAACCAACAAGATTAGTATGTCCTTGATGCCTTCTATTAACTTCTACCCAGGAGACATTTTAAGATTTAGAAAGATAAGTGGTTGATAGAGAAAATTGATGTAATATGCTTATAATTCCCTTGTTATTTTATAAAAAATTTTCTAAATTATTTGATGGTCGGGCATGTCCTTGATAATGAAACCCACAAGTTTTTAATATCACTTTTTAATTAATCACCTCATACCCCCTGAAGTTTTGGCCAGAGCCTCAGAGAAAGATCAAAGCTGTCAGAAGTGTGGCTTGGCACTTCTCCCAGGTCAAGGACCAATAAACAGGGATGAATCACAGACTGTAAAAGGAAGTGGGACTGGATAATGCAGCAACTGCCTGATTTGCCCTTACTCAAGTTGTGTATTTCCCCCAATATTCTGCAGCAAGTGCAAAAGAAGGGAATTCTAGTGCATCCCCAATCAGTGATTTACCAAAAGTTGATCCCCTTATCACACTGCAGTTAGTTTAGCAAATTCAGAAAAGCATGCCCTAGGTGTGCTGGGACAGGAAACTTCTGTTTTTGTCAAGTATTCCATTACAAAAAGAGAGCAAAACAGAGCAGTGGCGAGAGTCAGGCCTCAGAGCCAGCCCAGACAGGCCCGGAGCTTGCGGAGGCCTATGCGAGGCCCTGAGTCCTCCACCTCACTGTGAGCTGCTCACAGAGCTCTCGGTCCAGCAGAAACATCAGTGAGTCCTGTGCATCCACAGACGGGCAGGTTACCACCACCTCCTCAGAGCATGTTCCAGGATCAGGGACATTAGCATCACCTGGAGCTGGTTGGGCTGCAGAATTTCAGACCCCATCCCAGAACTATTAAATCAGAATTTGCATTTTAACAAGCTCTCCAGGTGATTCCATGCATGTTAGAATTTGTGAAGTGCTGATTTACAAAGGTGAATCAACTGTGAAGAGAAGGACATTGGAAAAATAGTACCCCTATAATCACAAAAGTGAGTTACTGAATATAATGGTGAAAATAAAGAACAAATGGCAGAGAAGGAGGAAAAGAGATATCCTTTGGATTAAGCAAATAACTTGGAGGCATCACCCACAGTGGAGGGGCAATTTCAAACATCATGGAGAGAAAGTACTTGAGCTGTGGAGCTGAAATCCAGGTTGCACTTTCCAGGGCATTAATAGAGGAAAGTACTTGAGCTGTGGGGCTGAAATCCAGGTTGCACTTTCCAGGGCATTAATAGAGGAGGCAATTGTTGGCATGAGCCTTGAAGGATGGCAAAGTGGCAACACAACACTGCCAGTAAGAACACTGACTTGGAACTAGCAGACCTCAGTTCAAATCCTGGCTCCATCCTTTACTCACCATATAACCCCTGACAAGGGTCTTAAAGCAACTATAGCTAAGACTTGCTCAGTGGTTCCCACATATCGGCAGACAATTTCCATGCATTACTCACAACAGCTCTCCAAGGCAGGTGCTGTTATAATTGCCATAATTCAGTGAGAAAATTTGTCCTTGGAGAGGTTAAGTCCCTTATTTTTTGTATTCATTTGATCCTGCCAAGCCTGAAAAAGAGACAAGGCCACTTGCCACCCCAATTTAGAGGTGGAGAAATCAAGGTCCAAGGAAGCAACGACTCTCCCAAGGCAGCATGGCTGGTGGCAGAGCTGGGCCCCAAGCTGAGACTTCGGCTTCCTTCGTTCAGTGCCCCTTACTGCCATGCCAGAGGCTTGGCGAATGTTAATTAAGGATTTGATTTGGAGGACAGTGATTACCAGGAAAGGAGCAGAAGGCTAGCCCGATGGGCAAGCAGACAGCCATCTGTCCGCTACCTGGGTCGCCTGCCCTCAGGCCCAAGAGTCTCCTGGACTAAAAGCCTCTGTGAAGAGGTGACAACACCATCTGGAAAGGATCTTTCAAGGCACATGAACATAGGAATTAGTTTGTCAAATGGCACAACCAGAACGGAAGGACTGAGAGCAAGAAAAGGGCTTATGAGAGAGTGTGTTGTTATTCTCAGAGGGAAGCCACAGAGCACAGTATTCTGTTCCTACGTTGCAGGGGAGGAAGGGAGGAGAGGGAAAAAAAGGCCGTGAGGTGTAGTAGTATTTATGTAGAATGATGTACCCCAACAAACACGTGTGTAATCTTAATCTACATCCCCGTGGGTGCGAATGCATTGTAAAGCCCATCCCTTGAAGATGTCAACAGGTAAGGTGTGGCCCAGCTGACTGAGGGTGGGTCTTAATTGGGATTGCTGGAAGCCTTAAAAAGAGAAAGCCACAGGAGGGGGCCAGAAACAGAAGTCAGCAGGAAACCAGGAGAGAAAGGAGAGGACATCGCCATGGGGTGGGAGGCAGACATACAAGCCAAGGAACCCAAAGATTGCCGGCAGCCGGCACCAGAACGCTGGCAGTCTTCAGAGAGAAAGAAAGCCTTGCTGCTACCTTGATTTTGAACTTCTTCCATCCTCAAAACCGTGAGCTAACAAATTGTTGTTTAAAATAAAACTAGTCTATTTGTGATAGCAGCTCAGGTAGCTAAGACAAAAGGAAAGCAGGTATCAGGAACTTGATCTGTGGGGCACAGAACTTTAGATGCATTATCTCATTTCATCGTTGCCACAACTCTGGGAAGTGGGTATTGTCACCACCATAGAGTAAATGAACAGACTTGGAAAGTTAAAGGAACAAACCCAATTATAGTATGACAGACAGATAACGATTACAGTTTATCTGTGCTTTATTTCCCTAGGCCACATGCTGCGATGCCGAGTTTTTAAAAAAATTTATTTTAGAATAGTTTTAGACTTACAGAAAAATCCCAACAATAGTATAGAGAATT
>PVKY010008770.1:0-13809 GCA_004027775.1 Bradypus variegatus
AGCAGTTAAACTCAGTCCAAATCAACATTCCAAAGGAAATACACACAAAAACAGGACTGGGTCTCAGTCTTACAGTCATTTCTAAGGACCTTTCTGAACTCACTAGCGTCACCAAATTTGAGTTTGCCATTTAACCATATACTTATAACAACGTAAATTGGCATTAAGAAACAAATGATGACAATAACCAGGTTTATCTACTTTAAATGAAATAGCGCTTGGCAGTGACTCTGTGAATTTGAAACTCTCCATAAACTAATACAAATAAAAAATGTTAAGTGTACATGTCGTTTTCCTCAAATGATCTAAGTCGCCCTCTGAGCATCAAAATTGACTCCATCAGTGTGTATTCCTCTATTGTTTAATTAGACCAAGTTTTAGGGCCATATAAGACCTGCCCTCTTAAAGTATACATTCTTAACAAAGTCTCTGTGTTCTATTCCTAGGTTGAGGTCTTATCATTTCTGTGACCAAATAATCCTTTTTTAGTTGTCAGCTGTTGCTTTCTCCAGTTCATCAAGAAAAAGAATATGAAGCCAGGAAAAAGCAAACTGGGAGAGATAACACATCCTTTCCACATATAGATGGTTTTTTTTTCATAATAGAGCAAGAGACCACAAGCATATTTACTTCTTTAATATGTAAGGACAATTCTAATTGAAGTCTCTAAGAAGGGCTTTAAAAAGAGAAAGAAAAGAAGGAAATCAGCCAGAGTCAAATAAAATTATAGCACAGTTTTTACCTATAGAAATTAATTTTGAATGATATGTTTTTGCACTAGAAATAATTTGTCTGTCTCCTCATGGCTCAGGGCTTTCTGGCTTATAATCTCTAATTACAATGCACAAACATAACTTCACAAAAATCTGCTGCCGTGGCACCTACTATGGATACTTTCATAGTTCTGCTTATAAAGAGCTTTATAAAACATTAAAGAAAGCAAAAGTATTATTCTGTATTATTAAACTCAACAGAAAGCTCCAAGTGGAGCCAAAAGAGGCCACAGGCAATTAACACTGCAAAATGAAAGGTTTAGAATCTTTGCATGACCTTTAAAGGTCAACACATTTGCCCATTCACATGCATACAATTATATAGCAACAAAAATATAAAAACATTTAGCAAAACAAACCTCGCATTCATCAAATACTACTCTGAACCTCCACGCTTCTGGTGGAAAGTTAGCTTTACACAGCCCAAGGAGATAAAAGAGCAAAGACTTGTTTGGTTGTCCCCATTTTGCCAAAGCACTAAATTCAGCCTACCATCATAATTACTAGACCGCAACCTTATCACATTATTGAATCTCTTTGAAAAAGTTTTCCAAATATCTACTGTATAAATGAGGCAGTATAAATATAAATTTAATTGAATGACTATGTTGGTGCTATTACTAGGGGAAAGGAAGATGTACCTTGTGCTAACTGACCATTCAGGAGAAATCATAAAACAATTACAGCTACCATGGAGTAATTTAAGAGATTGAAAGAAGTGATTAAAAGGGCTTTATCTAATACAAGCATATAAGCTCTGACTCCTTGATCATATCTCATACCCCAAATGGATCACTGTAAACAAAATGGAATATTCTCCTTATAGTTTTTATATTCACTGTTCATCTGAATCCCAAGCAAATTGGAAGTCATATTCTCTAATGACAATAATAATCAATTGCTTAAGTAAGCTAGATTTCACTGATTCCTATCAGTGTGAATGTGCTTATCATTATGGTACAGGATGAAATCCAACATATGAACGTGGTACACACATTTTAAGTAGGTGGATTTTGAAAACCTAATATAAATTTGGAGTATAATATCAATGTTTCTAGAAAACTTATAGATACCACTTGTAACCCAGAAATGTACTCTGACATAGCACATGGTTTATGCTTTGACTGTGGAGGCATAAATTTAATAAGTACAGCAAGCATACATTCAATGTTTAAAATGTATTGAAATACCCAGCTGCAGTGTCAATAAATACATCAAAAGTGTACCTGTATAGAAGGCAACATTGTTGTGTGTGTGTGTGTGTGTGTGTGTGTGTGTGTTTTGCATGTGTAGTCTAGAAAATAAAAATGTCTCCAAAAAGAAAACTGGAGAGAAAAATATGCCATATGTAACAATAGTTCAAATGGTAAAACTTGATTATAAAGGACCTTGTTAAACCATAAATACAATTGCACTGTAGGTCAAATCATGCAAAATAATGAAAAATTATTTACCTAATAATGTAAACATTTTATAAAATTATGGTTGCCCCTTTTCCACAAAACCAATATTGTACATGGGTATCATTAAAAGCTTAAGCATGTATGTGCAGATATATATGCATAGTTAGAGATTAGATAGATAGGTAGATATTGCAGTCAATGTATTTACATACTACTATTCTTCAAGAAGCTAAAATAAGTTCCAAAAAGTTTCTAACCATTCCTTTTTAAATTTCTATAAGAATAAGTAGAAGACAAGAATCATTAGTTTTATTTCATTGACACTCAGTCACTGCGCTAAACAAATAGAATCAGACCTTCTGAAAATTAACCAATAAGTCAACTAAGAAACATTAACTTGTAGGGTCTGTTTGCTAGGTCCACCTTTCCATCTCCCCTGTTTCAGATTGTGCTCCAAACCTGAGGTAAAATTGTTCTCTAAAAAATCTCATGGTAACTCAAGAAATTATTCCTTCTCCTCCAATGGAATAACTAAATAGTTCAATATGCTCCCAAAGGTTCAGAATAAAGTTACCCAAAGAATTTTCAAGCAAAATGGCAAGTTTACCACATTACACGACATTACAAAATCAATGGATCATAATCAAGATATATCATGAAATATTGTGCAAGCTTATGAGCCTGATATGTGGTTGATTCAGCTGGTTTGTCCTTCATACCTAGTAGCAGTCTTTGTTAATGCATTTCTTCTCTTTGTTTTGATGGAGCCCTACTAACAGCAGGTTGATGAATTGTATTTACAAATGTCAGGCATAGATAAAAGGGCACTACGTTGGATGCTTATTTTACTTCAGTTTATGGTTTTTAGTCAAGAAAACAAAACTGCATTGCACAGTAAAGTTCCTCATTTTTACTTGAATCTTCAGTGAACAAAACAGCTGCAGAATAATGTGACTTAATGAGGCATCCCTAATAAAATACTGCAGAAGTAAAAGCAGGGGCACTGAACTGTTGGCATTCTGGTTGTTTCATCTTTTCAAATATACTAGAAATAACTGATGGCACTTTGGCACATTCCTGGTTCAGGACATGCATTAGAGAAGCAAATGTTCATCAGTTGCAGCTAGAGCTGAACTTGGGCAGAATATGACAGTACTTTCTCTTAGAGGTCATGATAAGAAAACCTGGGAAATGCTCAAGAAGCAGATCTTACCCTACCTGTATAGGACTGTCCATAACCTGCAGTTATTGATAAATCAACCCATAAAATCCACTTTAAACATTTGAAACTCAAAATCACATTTTAAAAGAATCATCATTAAAATACAATATTGAAGATACTGGATCCAGGACCACCAAAATCTTATGATAGCATGCAAAATAACTTTTACTTTATAAATTTTTAAAAAGGAAAAGTGACCATGTCTAAAAACAGATCTCCTTTTTACAGTCATATCATCACATTTTAAAACTTGGTGGTTAGTAAATATTATAAGGCAGTCTCTAATCCAAGTAATGTGGATCTATTTTGACAGATATTCATGAGCATCTCAATGAATCCTCATTCTCCAATTGATACTTTTAAAATAGCTAATATTCTACAGATTCAAACAACACACACTCAGAAACCTAGATTACCCTCCAAGACAACTTGTAGTATCACAGGTATTTGTTTTAATGTCAAGATTTTTGGTTCTACTTTAAGAGGCACATAGCATAGCAATACATATAAATATGTGAGTTCAAGTATCCTAAACTAGTAAATTTCTTTTTTAAAAGGCAAGAAAAGAAACAGGATTTTAATATCAAAAAATGCCTAATTCAAATAAGATAACACACTAAAACTATTTTTTCTCTTAAAAGTCTCTCTGTACCTAAGGATTTAGTCAGCAGTGACACTGTTCTCATAGCATTATATTTATAAACAATAGAACCCAATTTTCTTCATTGAAAATTAGAATGAAAATAAAAAAGTTTCAGTGTGATGGCCTTTTGACTTTAAAAATTAGAATTCTAAAAAAATCAAGCTCCAAACAATTGATTCAGGATGAGATCCAGAACAGAATAAATAGGAAAAGAGAAAATTAAATTAAACTTGCCTGATTTTTTAAAAATATAGGATGCTAGTTGTCAATTTTGAAATTGTAAGATTCACCAGCAAGAGAGTAGATGTGAAAAAAGGGAAAGGCTAGAGTAAACACAAATAATCTTTATGTTCTTGTTTTTAAAAGGCTTTACAGTGTTTTTAATCTTCTTTGCTTGTTATTGCAATTTAGCACTTTACACAGAAATCTTAAATTAATTACTCATTTGTCTTAACTTATATTGCCAAATAGAGCAGTTGTAAAGTGTTAATTGATAACAGTCTGAATGTTGATGTCCAAAACAATCCAGTTTAAAGACAGGAACCAGATAATTATCTTCCAGTCAATAGTCATTTAAATTCATCCTGTCCTGAATAAAATACCCCTACACATTGAGTGCTTTGGGGGACTTTTCAGAGTAAAGGTTGTATATGGATTGTTTTTTTTCAGGAACTCTTTTGCAAAATTCAAAGGGGGGTTTCACACTCACAAAATGAGCATATTTTCTTTTCTGTCTTATTGCCACAAGCCAAACTCGCCCAGCACAAGGTGAAGAGAGGCTAATACTGGAGTAACTACCCATCTGATTCCAAGTGCTTCAGGCAATTGTTTAGCACTTGGTCAGGAAGTGGAATACCGAATAGGCAAGTGTCGCATCTAACCCAGAGGTCTGAGAGCACCTACGGTTTGTCCTTTTCAAGTGGAGGCTGGATAGCTCAGCCCTCAGTTTAGGAGAAAAGGAGCGACAGATCTCAAACTTTCCTTTATAAAGGCAGTTGCTGGAAATAACATGTTCCCCCACTAAGTGAAGATCAGTCGCCTAAAGAAACTACTTCTTGGTAGGAAACTGGCCTTTCGGAATTGAAGGGGAAAGGGACAGCAAAGCAGCTGGGCAGACAACAATGTACTATTAGCAAGATTTGGAAGACATCTATCTGGAAAGAAATCAAAGACCATTAGTTTCCCGAAGCCGTTCCTTCTCTGAACGCAGTTGGTCAAGTGATCCTTTACTAAAGCTTTCCGACGAATCATTCAGTTCCCCAAATCTAAATAAACCTTTAAAAGATGGGTATCAAGAACTTATTAACACGGATCTTTACGAAAATAGTTAGAGGTGGAGAAATCAATAGCTTCACTGAAACGCCTACCCTTTGCACACAGGCCTGAGAAATAACTAATCAGAAGTGGACAGAAAGTAGAGATTTCAGAGCGGCGACCTGACATCCCATTGATCCTTCCTTGAATGCGACCCCAAATCCTAATTAGGAGTTCAAAATGGTTACCAGCAGAGATTGGACTGGTTGAAGGATCGAATTAAAATCCGACCACAATTCTCGACCGGTTTGCTGCTATGTTAGGAGAATTGAGGCAGAGAAGAGAGGAATTCTCTTCTCACCGAACCTCTTTCGCGTGCTCAATACTCCCCTCTGCGACCCTCTATCCGCTCCCCTCCCCTGACCGCCTGCGAGGGATACACTGGCTGCCCAACCAACACGTGCCCTCACCTCTCGCCTTCCCAGGGTGAGTCTCCCGCAGCCCTGGATCCCAGGGGAGGGGTGGAGAGGCGTGTGCGCACAGGAGCTTCGGTCTCCGAGTCTTCCAGCTGCCTCCCGAGCTCCCCGCGTCTACCCGCGGCCGGAGGCGCGGCTCACACCTACCTGCAGCCCGGCTCCCCGGTGGCGCCAACACCTAGCGATGCTCTTGCAGCTTCCGCGGGCCAACGCCAGCCTTACCGCTCTTGCATCCCTTCCAAGATGCCAATCCGCCGTCACCATCCAGGGGCATAGGGAGCCGAAGCCTGGTGGTGTGTGCTAGTGGAGGGCTTGTGAGTGTGGCCTGAGCGTGCGTGTGTGTGCGCGCGCGCGCGTGTATTGCCTCCCCCGATGGCAAAGAGGGTTCAGGAATCTTTTGACATCCAAACAGGAGTCACCGCGGCCAAAGCGGGTGGAGGGCGTGAGCCTCGTCAGTTTTGTCTCTCTCTTTATTCCACAGTGTCAGAGTAATCAAAGATTTGTTTACTGAGGAAAAGCCAAAGTCCCGCAGCTGTTGGTAGCGCCTGAGGTCGCCTCGCTGTCCTCTCCGGAAGCGCGCGGAGCGCTCCGATCCCCTGACTGAGAGAACCAAGGCGAGCTTGCAGCAATTACGGCTCTTATTCCATCTCGGATTTGTTTGCTTTAAACGCGGAGTCGAGACTTTTCCTCTCGCCTCACGTTCTCTCCCTCTCACACACACACACACCCTCACACAGACTCCCTTCGGTCTCTCCCGCCCTCCCTCCCGCTCCCTCGGGAAAGGCAATTGGACGGAACGATTCACCTTCAGGAAAGCAGCCTCCTCCGAGTACTTCTCGAGTTCCCTGGCTCTCCGAGGTCCTGGGGTCTCCGATGTACAGGAGTTGCTGGGGAGGCTCGGGGCAGGAAGGAAGAGAGGCTCTGACCTCCGCCGATCTCACCCGGCAAGATGCCGGGATTCCTTGGTCCCGGTGCCGCTGCTCCCGCTGTTCGCAAAGTCGCTGCTGGTGTCCTCTCGGAGACTTGGCGCCGTCAACGCGAGCCACTCAGCTCCTCCTGGCCAGCAGCAGCCCCTCAATCCCGCCTCGAAGTGCTGTGGGCAGAGTCCCACGCAGCTCAGCCGCTGCCCCTCTAGGCATCGCGGGCTGGAAGGGAACCCCGCCGCACTCCCCCACGCCCCTAGTACAGTCACTGCCGAGAAGGTGCGAGTTCCAGCATCGAACACAGGCAAGCAGGTGTCGCCTGTGACACTTCGCTAATGGCGGGAGGGGAGAGAGAAGGGGGCGGGGTGAGGGGGCGAGGAAACAAATCCAGATCACCCGAAGAAAAGAAAACAGTAAGCAGTTGAGCAACCAAAGCCTCTTCTCCGCGTCCCACCCTAGGCGCTGTACTGTCAAAAGACACTGGCGGTATCTTTTGGAAGTCACCATAAGGGGCAGAACACCCTAGTCCACCAAACCTGGCTGTCCAGGGAATATGGAATGACTGGCCTCCCAGGATAGTGCCTGGAGAACGCCGGGAGACGATAGGTCCCGACACTCCCGGTTGAGTTAAGCAGTAAAATGGAATGGCACGACCAGGCGGCGTGGCCTCCCTTCGCCTTTCTCCCAATAGCCAGTTCTGTTAACAGCGGCAGCTGCTGCTGAGAACAAACAGCGGTCTTGCAGAAAAAGCAAAAGTAAAAGATAAGGAGGCAGTCAGTATAAAAGCTGGACTATGTCTCCCTCCAGAGGGAGAATCAGGTTCTTTACTGGATGTAATTAGGGCTCCAATTTCTCCACAAAGAAAAAGAAAACAATATCTGGTTCCAGAGAATTTTGCATTTTTACAAATTCCAACCCCTAATGGAGTCAGAGAGAGGATTTTCACTGCAGCCCTATGTAAGCAGATTACTTGGTAAAGGAGCATAGTGATATTTGCAGAAATTTAATACCAAGATCCTGGAAGGTCATGCCCTTACAGGTTTTGTCAATTTGGGTGTTATTTAAGCAGGGTGCATATGAGCTCAAATGAAAGGGCATCTTAAGGTCACTTTGATCAAGTTTGGGGATGAGCAAAACATTAACCTAATGTATAGTTTCAAATCTTTTGATTAGAAAGTTATGCAAAAATAAATAAGTAGTAAGAATGTGAATTTAGAAAAAGAAAGGAAAATCTGAAACAAAAAAGTAGGCTGCTGATCCATTCTTACAAGCTCCTTACAAGTAGGGATATCTCAAAGATTTTGTTTTGGGACCAGTATTCTTACCTCTTATTCAAAAAGACTAATATTTTTCAGGTTGGTTAAATTCCTTCCAGCTCTAAAGTTTTGTGGCTTTATAGCTCTGATTCACTGAAACCATTTACAGTATATCACTACCCTCTCTACCAGCTATAAAATAAAATACTAGTTACTCTGTTTGCAAAGAAATATGAAATATTTGATTCACTTCTTGGTGATTGTGTATTAAAACGCTTAGTAATTTAATCATATTTTGTATCTAGAAGACATCAAGGAATTTAATTAGGCTGAAGTGTGTTTATTTCAATAAAAGATAGCTCCACAGATTTTAGGAAAAATTTGTGTTACTTCTGTCAAGTTCAAGCTAGGTTCCACCAGTGACTTTAATATTTAGGTTTTGTGAACTTTATTCCAATTGAGAGTTTGTTTTCAAAAATGTTTCTATA
Source organism: Bradypus variegatus (assembly GCA_004027775.1). Taxonomy (NCBI): domain Eukaryota; kingdom Metazoa; phylum Chordata; class Mammalia; order Pilosa; family Bradypodidae; genus Bradypus; species Bradypus variegatus. Next base: position 8,439 of record PVKY010008770.1, read on the forward strand.
TGTTTAAAAATTATAAAATGTGCATTAAAGTTATGATTAAACATTTTCCCATTCACTCTGAATTTTTGGAGTTCAATTTTAACTAGATAATCTAATTTATTATAGATTTAAAGAAAGAAAAGAAGTTATAAGAAAATAACAGATGAGTTGAAGTCATTTAAAATGAGGAATCAAAACAAAATTATGTAGATTTAACTATTGCTGCTTTAACTAATTGTACTATAGGGGTGCAAATCAATATGGCACATGGCAATCACTTGTTTGCAAGGTAATTTCAAATGGTCTTTTGGAAAAGATTTTTATTTCAGTCCACTTACATAATAATATATTTCCCTGGGAGCAAGTTTACATTTAAAACACCTGACACCATTTCCTTTCAAATGGTTTCATTGCAAATCTTTGGATGCAAGCAGAAATGGCATTGGAAAACCGGTCTCTGTGCTAGGAGGATATAGTCATTTACAAAATCACTTTAGAACATTGGCCTCCCTTTCCAACAAGAAATATAAAACACAGATTATAATCCTTCCAGCTTCTTTTTCAATAACTCTCTGTGGTTGTAGGAAAATCTATAATTTTATATGTTGATAAAACTTTATTTTTATTGTCAAAATATGTGACATTTTCATTCTTATTTTCCTAATTAAATCTGATTTTACAAAAATAGCAAAAAATGTTAATAAAGAGAAAAATTCATAAATTAAAAAATACAACAGAATACCTTATCCAAAGTCATATGACACTGAAATTCTCTAAGAACCTTTGGGAATTTTGCAAATATCCAGATAAATAATTCCCAGTAATTTTTAGATCAACGTATTCATATTTTCAGCACCCCAAGGCTTTGAAACAAAATCTTTTGCTTCACCTCCAAAAGGAACAAAATGGCAAATACCCCCCTAGTTCAATCGATCTTGAGTTGATATTTCTTAGAGTCTATTATTTAAACTGCCTACCTCCTCCCATTCAAGGAGTGAGAAATAATTGCTCTAAATGCTTTTAACATCATGGGATTGCAATTCATGTATACCTCTCCGTGTTCTGAGGATTTACTGAAGTGCCACTCTGGGGCACTTTAAGCTTTCTGCTGAAGGCATTATATGTTATCTCATATACTAATCTCAGATTCTCACAACATCCCATAAAGGAGATGATGTAACTCCATTTTACATATGAAAGAAATTGAGACTCTATTTCACTGTTATTAGGTGGCAGAGCTAGAAATCCAACCAGATCTACCTGAATCCAAAGCCAGTTTTTGTTTGGGGCTTTGTTTTTGTTTTGTTTTGTTTTGCTTTTGCTTTTGCTTTCCCCACTAAAACATGCTATCTTCCTCCTTAAAGGTAGGTCACAATCATTTGAGCCTGGATGTGGAAAAGCCTTCATCAGACAACTTGATTCCATTACTAAAGATTAAAGAAAAGGTAGTTGGAAAGACACAGAAAAGAGAAAAATTAGCCTCAGATTCTGCCAGGGAAAAATATTAAAATAAATGAACATAACTTCTGTTCTTCATAAATGAAAAGTAGTATCACCTACAAGCTTCTCAGCCCCACCCATCTTCTCTTGCTTTATTTCTTTGGTGCCAATCACATCATTTCTATCTTTTAAATGATTTCATGTAATCAGGTGAACAGAAGCAATTGCAGAATTCATTTCATATACCCCAAGATGTCATGTGTATGTATTAATATTCAATTCCCCAGCACCTAGTACAGTGACTGCCACATAATAAATACATTATAAACACTTCATACTAAATAATAATGCTAAATTGACTTTCAGGCCTTGGGTTACAAAATGTTTCCCAGCAAAGGACGCACACAAAATGGACATCCTGCACTGATGCAATCAAACTTCAGGCATGCGCACCTTGGAGAACATAGTTTAAACCTTACACAAAATAGGATGAGAAAAAGAAACCCAAGCTCTGATCAAACAGGTTCAAACATGGTTCCTGCCACCTTGATGTTCCACTAAGCTCTGAGAACAGAACTCGCCTGACAACCACAGTTTCCCCTTTTTCATGGACTATAAATTCCCAGTGCACCCCTCCACCACTACCCCCAATGTTTTGGATCACCTGCTTTTACTTGGTTCTGCCCAGTTTGTGAATGGCTATACTGTTAATAAAGTTCTCTTCTTTCTAATTGCAGTAGCAGTTCTTTTAAATTAATAATCAGGAAACCAAACAGATCAAGCACACAGAGAGACACCATGGAAATCAGTCAAGAGGACTGAGGCAGGAAAAACTGTCCTATATGTAGTATTTAGGAAAATGTAACAACCACCCCAAAATTCAGTGGCTTAAAGAACAAACATTTGTTTAGTTTACATTTCTGTGGATTGGCAATTTGAGCAAGGCTCAGCTGGGCTCAACACGGCAGTTCTGGTTGTGCTCTCTAATGGGTCTGTTGTCAGCTGGGGGTAGATTGCCTCACTCACTTATCTGGAGTGTTGGGGTTACTAGGAGACAGTTATCATCCAAAGGGCTCGCTTGAGCTCTTTGACATGATGGCAGCTAGTCTTCCAAGAGCAGCAATAAGAGAAGCCTCAATGCATAAGCATTTTCTAAGTTTCTTTGCATCATGTTTGCTACAGCCCCTTGGGCTAAGCAATTCATAAGGCCAGCCCAAACTCAAGAGGTAAAATAAGATTCCATCTCTTAATGGGTACAGCTACAGAAATATATTTAAGATCCTGGGAGCAGAATTTGTTTTCATTTTTGCAATCCAGTACAACAGTGCTCTCAAAAGGCTAACATTTTTTCTCCACGCTGCGGACTAACAATGGACACCCAGAAGGACGTGCAACCCCTGAAGCAGCAGCGAATGAACTGTATCTGTGGAGAATGTCACACAGAAAATGAAATAAAATCCAGGGATCCAATCAGATGCAGAGAATGTGGTTACAGAATAGTGTACAAGAAAAGGACTAAAAGATTGGTGGTTTTAGACACTCGATGAAATGTGAATTCAGAGTAACATCTTCACTTGTAGTTGAATTTGCCATTAATGTTTCACGTTGTATAGCTTTTGGTTAGCATACTTATTTTTATGAACACAACTACATATACACATTTCATTTTATCTCATTTTTTAAACCATATTGTATGTAGATATCGGTTAGTACTTTGTGTAGAGAAATTTGTGGGGTATCTTTTATTCAATTAAATGACTTATAATTTAGTTTATAATTTATTTAATCTGACACATGGCAAGGTTAGAATTGTTTTTTTCCTTAAACCATACCTTTTATCAAAACCTAGAATCACTGGGCCTTTATTAAAAATACAGGTTTCTAGGGCATTTTGAGGGTCTGATTAAGTATGTTCCTTGGAAACTACTGTCCTCCATCACCAGTTTACAGAGTTTGCAAACTTTGCAGTGTCATTCGGTAGTGGGTGTACTAATGTACTTGCTGTCAGTGTGCATATATCATTTTGAGTTCTGTTTTTCATGTATTACCTGATACAGGACTTTCTGTATTTCTACATAATGCTTGATTAAGATCTTGGGAGAGAGAAGAGGAATTTTAATGGTTTTTCTCTGTAAGGCAAAATCAACTCCAAGTGTGTGAAGCAGACTACTAAGTCAGGTGCCGTATCCTGGTATGATCATTCATTATGGTCAAAAATTCTGCTTTCAGAATATAAAAAAAGAATGGGGATTGGTTTACACTAAATTATTGGATAAATGCTTAAATCTTTTGCCTCCATCTTGAGAACATGGAATTGATGCTCACACCTGTACTTCATCTATTCCAAGATTTCATCATTATGGAATGTTACGTTGGCCTCCTTAACATTCATTTTAAAGATTAGCTATATTCCAACTTTTTAATAGCCATGTCTGTCTCTTTTTAAAGAGTGCTTCCTTGATCCACGCTTTCCTTTATCTATGATTTTTATAATTTTGTGATTCTGGTATGTTCCTTTTTGACCTTATCCTTTTCACACAAGGGAATCCCAACATATATGCTGTGTTCTTATGACAGCCCCCTAAACAAATAAACCCCAAGTGTAATGTAGTTACACTTTTCTTAACTGTTTTCATTCATCCTAGGTCTTTTGTGTTTTGATAGTTTGAGTACAGCTATTTGGTTAATAAGGCGGAATGGTTTAATGGGAAAATATTACAACTGGAACTCAAGACCTGTTTTCAGTCAATCACTTAACCTCTTTGTGCCCCCTTCATCAATAAGATGGAAGTAATTTGACATCTTACCTACCTGGGATATTTTTATGAAAACAACGAGAAAATGGATGTCAAATTACTTTAAAAAGATTCTTTTGAATAGTATTCGGTAAATATAAAAATCAGTACATTTGAGCTTGAAATTGATATATAACTTGTTCCCTAATAAACTGCTTACCAACAACAACAAAAAAACAAGGCTAATGTTTTGCATAGTAGCTTAAACCAAGTGTTTTATGGACTGACCTATGGAAGGCAAAATATTTCCATCACAGATTAAAGGACACCTATCTTGGGAAGGAAGAAGAAACTTGTCCAGAAGATCAAGTCTCTGGACCTGTTCTTATTATCAGTTTAAAAGAGATAGCCTCTGGTGATGAATGCACAACTATATGATGATACTGTGAACAATTGTTTTATACTTTGGATGATTGTATGGTATGTGAATATACTTCAATTAAAAAATTTTTTAAGTAAATGAGGGGAGAGGGGTATGGGATATTCTAAGTGTTCTCTTTTATTTTTATTATTTTCATTTTTATTTTTTGGAGTAATGATATGTTCAAAAATTGATTGTGGTGTTGAATGCACAACTGTGTGATGAAACTGCGAACAACTGTTGTGCACTTTAGATGATTGTATGGTATGTGAATATATTTCAATAAAATTACATAAAATAAAATAAGATAGCTTCTCCAACAGATTTTGCCTACACAGTGGAACACTTCTCCATAATTCTTTGTCTCCTTAGGAAGCACAAAATTTCCAAGATTTAATGTTTTTCACTTGAGCCATTGAATTACTACAAAAGCTTTAGTTTACAATTAAAATTTACCAGCAGTATATTAAGATCTAACTTGTTAACCTAGAAACCACTTTTATATAGCAATGGTTACATCATCTTTGGCACATGACCCTTACATTATTTATTTGGGTTAGTCAGAGACTTTATTTATCCTGAATTTTAACCATGTTCTAATGCCGGCTGCAGTCCGGCTCTCAAAGCCGAGTCGGATCGAGGGGCGTCGAGGTTAGCTAAGAAATCAGCACTCAGGAGACAAGCATGGTTCCATCACTCAGGGCTCGGAGCTCTCTCTCTCTCTCTGCCTCTGCCTCTGAGCTTGCTTTATTACATGCTCTTTTATACCCTCAGTACTTCCCTCTAACTGCAGGGT
>PVKY010008771.1:0-13818 GCA_004027775.1 Bradypus variegatus
AAAAGTCACAAGACAAAAGTGTTTTCCAGGCAGCCTAAGAGATAAATCTGGAAAAACTATAATTTGGAGATGACACCATTTCCTTTTAACACTTAAAGAAGACTGTTTCCTCTGATACAGAAGAGACAAGGCAGCTGTCTTCTTTACACACCTGCGAACGGTCTGCCTCTGTGCCACACGACCCTCTTGGCAATGCCATGAGAATTACTGTGGGGAAGACTGTGGGTTCAGGAGAGTGGGGTTTGTTCATTTTCACTCTGTTCATGTTCCATTATGTACATTCAATGCAATTTATTTATCTGTCTTAAAGGGGGGGGCGGTGGCATGAGACGTGAACTGAAAACAGCCTGGAAACCAGCCCTGTCTACGGGTCGTGTCCTCCGTCCCGACATCCTTCATTCACTGCGCTCTCTCGGCTGCCCACCCGTGAGAAAGCCCAATGGGCTGGCACGCATGCTTTATACACGTACACGTCCACCTCTACGTAAACATACAGATTCACCCCTCAGAGGATCCACCAAGCCCGAATTAGTTCAATAACACTATTATTGCCATAAGTCAAGCACAGAGAGCCTCTACACAGGACTAAGAGGTATTTTGTTGCTGGATATTTCTTTTTAAACTGAAAGGGGCAGAGTATCAGAGGAAGATGCCTAGAGGGCTAGGAAGGACAATCTAAATTATAAGGAGAGTAGGGAAGAGCAAGAGGGCAGTGGCCCAAGTATAACATACAGGAAATAAAGGGAACTCTCTCTCCTCCCTCATAGTTCCCTGCGTCCATGATTTAGAACCAACATTAGTATCCGCAGCTTCACGCTTCAGTTCTATCATTAAATCGGACTTTGGAGGGGAACTGGACTGTAACTGCTAACTTCTATGGAAAACTGTTTTTCAGTGACAAACAAATAACCTTCTGAAATGCGGTCTACTCCAATGTTGGCAGTAGAAAAATGATAAATACTAAATAATAAATCCCATCCCTTACCTCCATATCAAGTTTGTTGACCCAGATGGGCAAATTGGAATAGGAATGTAGATTTAAGTCATCCACCGCCTTCTGGACTCTGTTTAGGATCTCTGAAAAAGTCTTATGATCATACATACATGTTTCCAAAGAACGGACTTCCAGGTCTATTTTTTCTTCGATAATCAGCAGATCATCCACCTGAAGGAAGGTAAATTTAATATTTAAACCATTAATTATATTCCTTTATTTTCATACACATTCTTCTCAGTTAATTACCAATGCTCAAGGAAGAGAAGTTCTTTCACAATAGTTAATCCTCTTTGCTGGGGTTGAGAGATTTACCAATTTCACCAAGGGAAGGGAAACGGACAGAACACCAGCAGCTTCTCTCCGCTCAGCCCTTGGGCTCACGGGAAAGGTGATCCCTGACTGGTAAGTCTGAGAGAAGGAATTCATGTGCCCGGTCCGGCCCCTTCTCTGCCATCTGGTGCTCGCCTGGGCATGCAGGCGCTCTGGGCCTCTCACAGTGGCAGGCTCTGTGATGGGAGGCCTGCCTCTGCCCCGCTGTGCTGGTGGCTGGGAAGGAAGTCTACACTCAACTGTGCTGTCAGGAGCACCATATTCTCTTTAGCTTCATCGGTAATAAAGCTCTCATTCTGCTCTCTGTCCAATTCCCAGGTCCTTCATCTTTCAGTTGGTTTCTAAACTCAGGGTGTTAACAGCCTTCCCTACAGGCCTAATACCATCAAACAATACGGTGAAAGAAATGGCTTCTTCCCCATCCTTATGCTGTTATCAGGCAGGCCGGCCTGCTCCGAGAGAACTAATGTCTTTAATGATTTACCTATTATTAAATTTAAATCGCTATTAGGATACTTGGGAATTAAATTAGAACCAACCTTTTCTTGGAAGTTGAAGACAGTCTCCGCCAAGCGCTGCACATACGGATCAAGTTTGTAGGACTCCCACACCAACGCAATGCCTTCTGCGATCAAAGCCTGCACTTCCTTTTTCAAACCAGCCACCAAAAGTGAGATGGTGTTGCGCTCCTCCACTTTCTCACAGGTCCGTTCATAGGTGCGGACGCTTTCAATCAGTGAGATGGCAAACGGGTAGAGCTGGTTTGCTTGGTGAGCCTTGTTCACAATCGCCAGCGGAACTCGGAAACCAAGCCACTTGAGGTTTCGAACTTCTTTTGAAAGTGTGATAATCTCAGGAAGGAAGTTAACCTTCAGCTTAAGGACATTCCCACTTCGACCCCGAACTCGAGTGCTTTCAATGGTGAAAATGCGCCCAGAGACCCCAAGGTTACGCTGTTGCACCTTCCGTGCCCAGTCGTCAAATATTTCTTGAGTGTTGAGCTTCATGCGGAAACTGTCTCCGTCCTGCTTCAACTTCTGCCCTTCCACGTGATTCTCCCACCCCTTGCCAAGGACGTCCTCCACACGCTTCATGTAGGCGGTCAGCTGCCTGTCGATCTGTTTTGCCCAGATGATAGACCCCGACACGGGAGGCAAATCACGGACATGACTCATCTTACAGGCCTGACTCTGTGGGTACTGAACCTTGAACTTGTCATGAAGAGACTCAATATCGTCCTTTACACGCTGGATTAGCTGGGTTTGATACTCACGAATGGCACCACGAATGTGAGGCCTGACAAACAGAGCATTGAACCTGGAGAAGATCCTAAACATCTCGTTAGCATTCTTGGCTGTACCAAGCTGATCTCGGAGGCGGGCAGTGATTCGGGTTTCCACTCTATCAATCCTTTCATCATACCTCTTCATCGCAGCCTCCCACGCTTCTGTGCCTTCTTTGGAAACATCCAGTCCGTCTACCTCCTTGACATTCTCATAAGCGAGGTTCACTTCCTCGATAGCATTTGCATCAGCAGCATCAAAGAGAACCTCAGCTGCTTTCATATCCTGGGGCTCAGGCACCTCTCCTTGATTCTGCTGTGCAACGGCTGTGACCTAACAGTGAAAGACAAAGACAAAGACAAATACAGTAAGAAACATTTGCCAAATGAAGACTCGTTTTGTTGTACACTGGCAGTACATACCACACAAAAGTTCCAGTCAGGTATATACGTTTGTAACTTTTGGTCAAACAATTTATAACCACAACTCAGTGAAACGAAGTAAAATACTATAGAGTATATTTTTAACTTGACACTATGGAGATCTTCTGAAAGTATAGTTTTGTTGCTTAAGTGGCCAAAATAACATCTGAAAAATCCTAGAAGTTCAGTACGTACCTCTTCATTGTTTAGTCTACAAATAAAACTGCATTGGAAGTTCAGTAATTCACAGGGGTGCGAAGCCCAAACTCAGCACCCAAATAAACAGTCTTCCTTTTAGATTTTTAAAACCTTCAAACAATTCCTGGGGTAAGTAACAGAGGGACAGATAAAAAGTGCTGTCGCATCAGGGAAGGAAGCTTAGTCCCCTATTTGCTACTAGGGGAAGGTGGAGCAAGCACAAGTCATGTCCCTAAGAAGTGTCAGACGCCCACACTGTCTCGTGCCCACACTCCCGCAGAAACATAAAGCTGGGCAGGGGCCTGTGACTGTGGCTGGGGGGAGTTAGGACACTTATTTTCACAAACCTCTGATCAAAATTTAGCATTTTCTACAATTATGAATGTAAGTGACAAGTCACAGATAGTCACAGTTCCTGTAATTTTGTCACCAATACTTTTCTACCATGTCACAGCTGCACTTACCTTGCAATCTTGTTTATGCTCACCACTACTTCAAAATCATGGTATTAGAGCTGCCACTGGATCATACTATTTTATGTGTTCACTGACAAGCACATGTATTACCAGATCACAATTTTTTAAAGGTTGATAAGTTTGCAAAGCTAAACACTGTATTTTATGCATTTAAAAACATTCTGAGGAATCCTGATAAATGGCAGTTCTTAGTCACCAAAAAGTAGAAAAATTTATTAATAACAACTATTTCAGGAAAATGGAAAACAACCAAAGACAGTCAACAATTTGGGATGTGTTTAGTCACGAAAATCTGCTACAGCTCAGGAAGGAGCATGAGCTGCTGGCCTTGTTGCCTAGCGGTGTTTCCATCCTCTCAGCTTGGTGGTGAAACTCACAGCTTCACTGGAGGGAGCGAAGCAGCAGCAAATTTAAAGGGGGAGACCACGGAAATGAGAGGACTGGAGAAGGCCGAGGTGACACCTCACGCACACTCTCAGAGGCCCCAAGAGCCCTGTCTGAATTAAAGCCGAGGGAGACCTATAGATATGCAGGCCTCACAGTGAGTTCTTCACCCTACACACAGCCCAGGCTGCAGAGGACGGTCGCCTTGCTGACTTGAGGTACACACATCGCAGGCTTACTGCCGCGGAGAGGCACCCTAGGAGCCAAGGGGGGCTTCATATCCTGTAGATGAATCCAGGCAAGCAGATCACCCACTAAAACCAAAAACCAGCAAAACTCAGAAGAAAAAACAACTAAAAATGGCTATAATGTATTATCTACAATGTCCAGTTTTCAATAAGAAATTATCAAATATGCAAAGAAATAAAAAAAATTACTACATATGCAAAGTGTGCCCCATACTCAGGAAAAATTGCCATCAATACAAACATACTCCAAGTGGGCCTAAACTGTGGATTCAGCAGGAAAAGAACGCAAAGTAGCTACCATAAATATGCTCAATGAATTTAAGTGTTCTGATAAAAGGAAAATAACAACAACAAAAAAGAGTGAATAGAGAATCTCAGAGAAATAGGTATAAAATAAATAAATATAAAAAGAGAACCAAATAGTAATTCTAGAGCTGAAAGTTGCAAAGGTTTAAATGAATTTCTTCTAATCCACTTGATGGGGTCAAGAACATATTTGTGATAGCAGGAAACTCTAACTTGAGGATAAATTTGAAAAAATGATGCCTGAAAACTCCCCAAATTTGGTGGAAAATATTAATTTAGATCCAAGAAGCCCAAGGAGAATAAACAGAAAGACAACTACACCTAGAAACAACCATACTCAAAATGCAGAAAGCTACATTCAAGGGGCAATCTTAAAAGCAGCAAGAAAAAAATGGCATTGCCAATAGAGAATCAAGGGGAAGCTCCATGGTTAACTTCTCCTCCCTAATTGTAGAGGCTGGAAGGCACTGGAGAGACATTCTAAGGACTGAAAGGGAGAAAAAAACGTGTTAACTGAGAATTCTAAATCCTATAAAACTATCCTCCAAATATGAATGTGAAATATTTTTCCTGATTCAATGATAGCAGACTTATCCTAGAGAAATACTAAAGGAATTCCTTTAGAGTAAAAGGAAAAGACACCAGATGGTAATTCAGATCCTTAGGAAGAAATGAAGAGCACTGGAAATCCTAAATATGTGGATAAATGTAAAAGATTATACACAATTTGCTCCACCCTGAAGAGTAAGCAACTTTAATCAGTGGATGAGACTTCCTAGAAGGCATGATTTCTAGATTGAAAATTTTTATAATAAAATGTTGGGAGGAAAATCCAAAGCACAGAAAGTCGAAAGAATTGTCGAGCGGGCACCCCTGAACTTCCACCTACAGTCTGTAACTAGCATGTAGCCAGTTAACATTTTGCTATATTTTATCATTTATCTCCCATTTATCAATTATCTTATATTTCTGACCTGAATTTTTTAAAGGAAGAAGAAAACTGGTGAAAAGGAAAGAAAGGTGAATCAGAAGGGAAAAAATCATGTATGAGATAGAGAGTTAATTCTTTTAATAATTCTCTGGCATATGTGATTATTATCCACATTTTACAGATGAGGAATCTGGAAAAAAGAGATTAAAACAATGTATCCAATTCACATAGCAAGTTATGTGGTGGAGTTAGAACCACCATTGAAAACCCAGAAGTCTGGCCCTAGGGTCATGAAGATGGGGGTAGGGATGCACGAATGGAACAGATTAAAAATTAGGCAAAGGCATCTGGATGAAACAATAATACAGAATCACTAGCTCTTAAACATGACTAGTGACAAGACAAAGCTGAGGTGAAAGAATCCAACAATGCATTGCAGAAACAAGCAGCTCTTCACAGAGGCGTTCCGCATCGCGCCTGCGGCTCTGCAGGAGCGAACTGCTACCTGTGGCCGCAGGACCCTGACGATGACGGCCCTCAGCTGCTCGTGCTGGCGCCTGAACTTCCTCATCTGGTCCAGGCGGGCCTGCAGCTTCCTGTGTGCCGGGTTGATGCGCCAAACCATCTTCAGGTTTTCCTCCCTCTTTCTTTTCACGATGTCTCGCAGCAACACCTGAAGTTTTTCATATTCATCATCCCAAGTCTGAAAAACTTCAAAGCATGCCACCATAACCTAGGGTGCAATGAAGAAAGGAAGCTTTTATTAAAGCACACTCTCAGCTCAGTGCCCTGAGGATGGTTTTCTAGAACACCAAAACTTACTTTTTCAAATTCTTCATAAGCAACATGCATCAATTTTCTAGTTCCCAATACTTTGAGTAACTGAGAACTCAAGTCCCTTGAAATTGCCTCCACCAAGCGCAGTGCCCTCTGAATGGGATATTTTGTGTTTCGGATCTTTCTCAAGTGGGTGAAAATCGCAACAAGTGCCTGCCTTATTTTGTCCAGTTCGGTGGCAGAGAGCAAATCATTCAGAGGAAAGTCTTTCATCAGGGGATTGTAGTCATTCACAGTTTCCAGAGCCTGTTTGAGACCTGGGTTCAGAGAAAACAGTTCACAGTTTTCAAATCAAGTAATAAACTAAAAGGACATTCATCACAGGCCTTGTGCTGGGGAAATAAACTACAACATATCCTAGCAAGGGAACACTCTAACGTTGCAAAGGATTTCTGCAATGCAGAAACACTTCACGATAGCTGAAAAAAGAGAACATCATCAACAGAACCAAACTCCTGTGGTCCCATTTTTGTTTTTTACGAGGATAAGATCAACCCATACACATGCCAAAGGCTATGGGTGAGGCCCCATGAACTTTATCTATATTATCTAAATGCTCCACCAAGAACAATTATGTTTAGAAAAGCTAGAACTTGACCATCCTTGAGAATACTAAAATTTTAATTTTATACCTATGGCTCAAGTTGGGTGAGTGTGTTACAGACATGGAATCACAGAAGAGCCTGGGTCCTAGTCTATTTCTTGATTTCCTCTGGCATATGAATAAAAAAGTGTACTAGAAGAGAAATACAGTTTTCGGGGATCTTAAAAAAAAAACAACAAAGTATACATTTCAGCATTAGTGAGCAGATGCAAATGCTCAGGTAAGGTGTGCCATGCAATCAAAGATTCCTATCTGGAATTTCCTTTAGCATTTGAAATATGGGCACCATACCTTCTTTGGGGGAGTGGGAGTGGCTAGAGACAACCTGACAAGGACTGCAATCTTAACTCCTTGCTCTCACATCTCCCATGGGCCTAAAAATGTCGGCTCATTCCACGCCTGTGTGCCAAGCGCGTGCCAGTGTGGCATCACTCACATTGTCCTCCACCCACAAAATGGAACAGAGAGGGGGAAAGGGGCAGGGAAAAAGAGGAAAGAAAGGAACACTGACCAGCTCCTCTCCCACAGTTCTCTGGGCAAATTACTTCTGCTTAAATGAAACCATCTTCCTGTCTGAACCGTCAAAAGCACAAAAAGGTACAGCCTATTCAAGGAACTAGGTAATTGAAAAACAGAAGGGAAACTCCCAGAACTTGGTACACTTGTGCCTAAAAATGGTCTTATGCTCTCAAACGCCCTGATGGAAAAGGGAAGTTACGTGGGAGAATCATTTTTGTTACCTAGCACCATGGAAAAGATGAGACAAGTTGCAAGAGAGGAAATAATCAGGAAAAATGGTGCATCTAGATGAACTTATCAATGAGAGTTCACAAAGGCCAGACCAGTAATTTACTGATCAGATTGTTAGCTATAGTTTTTACCTGTGTCAGTGTCAAAACTGACTGTGGCATGGAAACGCTTGCCATGTTTCAAGATATCCAGAGTTAGGAGAACTTCTGGGCTCTCTCGCTTCTCCTGAATGCGGTATAACGCTCGTTCCAAGTTTAGCCAAAAACTGATTTCCTGCAAGGCAGTTCCTGATGCAGGATCTCGATCAAGTTTGGTCACCTTTAAAGATACAATGACATCTGAAAGTATTTACTGTTAAACAAAGGTAGGAAAAGTATCATTAACTGAAGACATGCCATACCACTTAATCGTAACGGTTCAAGCAGCTCTCCCTGTAAACGTGCACCATACCACTTAATCGTAATGGTTCAAGTAGCTCTCCCTGTAAACGTGCAGTGGTTCTGCTCTCAAACAGTGGAGACCGATGCTCCCTCAGGGCTGACATTTAAGCGACATAAACCCGGCCATTCCACCCAGACCGACCTCAGGCTTCCATGAAGCTTTCACCAGCAACAAGTTACCAGGAATTCACCTCGCAGACAGTTCTCCCACACAGATATTAGAGTAAAGCACTTGACAGCATCTTTTCAATACTGCAGTCTTACTTTTTGAATTTCTCGGATCCAGCGGTTAACTCCAGATTGTAACTGATTGAGAAAAGTTGGGTCTTCCACTTTATCTCCAAAGTCTGTAACTTTTGGCTTTTCTCCACGTTCATAACACTGTTTTGCAACATTTGTAATGATTGGATGAATTGGCAGGCTGATCTCTGGGATTTCTATATTTTGCTGCAAGTGAAGGAGTCCCATTTCAAGTTCTGCAATCTTTTTTTCAACTGAGGGAGCCATTTTATCACCATCCCTAAGAAGATATGAAATACCTCAAAATTTAGTGCGCTCTGGGAATTTAAAAAGATTCTATTTATTTTAGTTTGCTAAATATGAGTAATACACATACTTATGAATGCAAAGAATTTATATTCTCCTGATTTACCAGCTTCACCCTCTCCTGGTTTTACATCATCTTCCACAGATATCCTATAAACACTAAGCAAGACACAACAATCAAATGAACTGAGGAAAATGGTTTCACCTGTCTGCCTTGCCAGACTCCCTGATGTAGGACTTAAAAAAAGGAGCCACGGCATTGCTAATGAAGGAGTGCAGAGTTTCATACGGGGAGTCCTCACTGAGAGTGAGGACGCGCAGCTGAGAAGACACTGGCTTGTCAGCATCAATCACCGGAGTACGTTTAATGAATGCCAGGCTAAAAAGAAAGCAAAAGGTTAAATCAGAACAGTCTCATTCCCAGTCAGTCTTAGTAACTGTAGCCTTCTTTGTGTTACATACAAACTAAAAGCTCATTTGGATGTTTTAATCTAAAAATCATGTGAAGAACAGATTAAACAGTTGTTTATCTTTCTTTACTCACCAGCATGAGAGCCACAGAATCCAGACTATGATTCTAAAACGCAGCCATAAGCCAAGCAAAGTAAACCTGTTTCATACCCATGCTGAGTTCATAATCTTGACCCCACTAAATCTAGCCTGCCCTAGCAACTCTACATGACAAGCCATCAGGTACCGAAATCTGATCTTACACTGATCTATAGCACTGATTTAGGGCACTAAGTACCTTATCAGCTGGAATAAACAAAAGTCAGCCACAAGCTAAGGTGACAAGAGGTCACTGCAGGCTCTTACAACTTGGGCTAAGCCAACTCTTTCACAGTTTCATCACCTGCTATGCTCCCTCTTTCCCACTCCAAGATGCCACCCAGACTAGATGGGGCCCATTCCCTAAAAGCATCATGTGCTTTTATGCCTTTACTTAATAAATCTGTCTACACCTGCTGAAATTCTAGGTAACTCGTAAAACCCAATTCTAGCGTTATCTTTCCCACAGGGCCTTCCCTAATTAGAAGCAACCTGTCCACTCTCCATGTGCCCATGGTATTCTGCACCTTGAAGACCTGCCAAGTGTTAAGTTAGTTGTGCACCATACCTAAGAGGACCTGGCGTCTTCCCCTCAAAAGAGTGCAAGCTTCTTAAGACAAACCAGGGTTCCTTTCTTTGCATACTGCTGTACACCCACTGCCATACCTTGTCCATAAGAGCTGCTCAAAGTTGTTTGAATGGTTCAAGAAAATTAATAATATTGAATTTTCCAGTTCCCAGGTCAGTCCTTTATACATAACACTTCACCTTATTCCAAAAAGCCAATGAACTTTCCGATGAGGTGTACTGAGGAGCACAGTCACAGCAGTATTCCTGCCAAATGTATAGCCTGAGCCAATCGTGAGGAAATATCAGACAAACCCAACTGAGGGACATTCCACAACCACTAGCCTGCACTTGTCAAAAACATCAAAGTCACAAAAGGCTGAAATACTGCTCCAAATTAAAGGAGATTAAAGAGACAGGAAACTAAATACATCAGTTGATTGAGATTCCAGACCAGGGGAAAAGTATAAAGTTTTTACTGAGAAAATGGGATTGTGCACTGCAACTATGTAACAACAC
Organism: Bradypus variegatus; assembly: GCA_004027775.1. Lineage (NCBI taxonomy): Eukaryota > Metazoa > Chordata > Mammalia > Pilosa > Bradypodidae > Bradypus > Bradypus variegatus. The sequence goes on from PVKY010008771.1 coordinate 10,388, forward strand.
TGTACCCATCCTACTCTTCCTGAATCTGGAGACTGTGCTGAGGCGGGGATGGCAATGTCCTTGTCCTCAGGAAACACACATCGAAGTCCTGAGGGATAAAGGAGCATGCTGTCTACAACCAACTTCTCAGACGGTCAGGGTAACAGCGAAAATGCAAACATGGCGACATACTAAGATTGGTAAGGCTCAGGGAAGGACGTCTGGGAATTCTAAGTACTAAAGATGAAACTCTCTGTAAGACTCCAAGTATTCAAAATGAAAAATTTTTAAAAGCCAATGCAGAACCAATTACAACATTTACCTCCTCAAATTTGGATAGGCCTATCAGCGTATAAACTGGCACAACTTTTCTGGAAGGTGGGAAATCTGGTAACATGCATTAAAAACTTGAATGGTGCATTATATCTGAACCAATAATGCTATCTTTAGGTATTTATCCTAAAAAGAATCAGACCCATATATAAGAACATTTATTAGTTATTTATAGTTATGAGAAATCACATAAAATCTGAGAGTGCTCAGATGTGTTAAGTATATTCCAGCTCAAACAAATGGATACCATGATAGGGCCATTAAAATAAAAATATCTTAGAATCCATATGGACTTGGAAATTTCTCTACACAAAATCAAATATACAATACTGAATTCAAAGAGAATATCTTTTAAGAGAGTAATTTAATTCCCACAAATTTATGGGGATAAATATATATATACGTATATATCAGATAATGATACATTCACACTACTCACCTATTGGACTTAATCCCATAATGAATGTCTATGTTGATGTTGTAAGAAATGAATTCTTTTTCTTCTTCTCCTTCATCACCAACATCCTCTATAAATGATAATAAAGGTTACGTCAAATTTGTATCAACATTTAGAATTTCTTACTTTAGCGACTGCCTACTGGATGATGTCTGGGCTGCGGCGGATTCACCGCGTCAGCACACAGGGGGCTGGAAGGGTGGGGTGGGGCTGCTTCCCCAGCGCTCAAACCGGGAAAGTCACTTTCCATTTCCCGAACGGACCCCGCATCCTGCTCACGGGAGACAGGCATCTTACTGAGCACCTCATGCGTCTCACGCATCCAACCCTCATGACGACCTGTGAGGCTGGCGGGGCGGTTATTACCTTTAGTTGGCAGGTAAGGAATGCACGTAAACTGCCCACAGACACGTGGCTGGCAAGTGGTAAAGCCAGACGGCAGAGGGCTGTGGATCCAGAGTCCCAGAGCATCCCTACTACGTGTTCTGGCCTCCCTTCAAGGCCAGGCCCAGTGCAAGCTACTTTCTAGAAAACTGCTGGCAAGAAGCAGCTCCAGGTAATGAAAAAGTCTGGGTAATGGATGGTGGTGATGGCCATGTAATTACTACTACCAAAGTGTACGTTAAAAAATGGTTAAAATGAGAAACTGTATGTTATATTTTTGTTACCACCCAGGGGGACCCAGAGGCCTTCCCCTAGCTTTCCCCTCCGTCCCCTCACCGCACTTAGAGTCGGCCTTGGGTGCCATCTACCAAGCCTCCTCCTCCCAAGCGGGAGCCCCAGAAGGTAGGGGAGCACAGGGTCCCTCAGCACAACACTGTGCACACAGCACTCCATCCAGAGCCTCAGATGCATGCAAGCTGAATTTCTAAATAATTAAAAATCTAAATTGAAAAATTAAAACAAAAAATTTACAAGAATGGAAAATAATCCAAACCTCTGTATCTACCATCAGCCCACTGATTAGCTGAATTATCTTTGCAGCAACAGGCTGCAAAGATTCACTTTACACCATTGTTGTCTCAATTTTAAGACGCAAGATAACAGAAAGGGCAGAAGACCTGGGGTCAAGTTCAACCACTTATAGGCTAAGTGATTTTTTCTTCCTCTGGGCTTCAAATTCTTGAGATGTAAAATAGGCAGCAGAGGTGGGGGCAGGATTGTGAATTCGGTGGCCTGTACTATATGAACTCTGGTTAATGAATTCAAAATTCACACTAAAAGAGCAAAAAATATTAGTGTATCTATCAAGAAGAAAATACTCCAAAATACTGTTTTTGGTACAATTTTAGGAAGGGGAGGGAGAACTGGGGGTAGAACATTGAAATATGCCAGGCACTTCCTGTTTTTATAAAATGACTATTAAAAAAGAGAGAAACAAATGAATCGATGGACTTTTCTAAATCACAGTGCCTGAAACCAATCACACATTATGATTGCAGTCTGCAAAACGTAAGCATCTGGACAAAGACAATAAGGAAAGAGCCCTCAGTTAAAACAGCTGTCAGGGTGGTGGGATTAAGAAATATCCTCTCCCTCGATTTTCTAAACTTTCCTTAATACTGTGCTATTATTTATGTAAAATATACATCATCAAAGTAACACCCAAACAATAGGCAGAAAATAAAAGTAACCGTCCATAATCACCAAAGGAAATTACTACTGGCAAAAGGCAAAAACTGGGAGTCATTTCTTCCCCGGCGAGGAGTCGCCGTCCAGGGGAACGCCTCCCGCAAGCCCGCCCTTCCCGCCGCTCCCGCCGGCTGCGCCCGGGGCTGAGTCACCGCCGCGGGGCCGCGCCAGGAGCCGCAATGCGGGGGGCGCGGGCAGCGGGCACACCCTGCAAGGCCACCCGGCCGATCGTCAGCATTCTAACTGCTCTGAGGGCATCATATGGATTCATTTTCAACGCTTATTCCCTGCACGGCGAGAAAGCCAGTGAATTCTGAGGATGTCTGACTCCCATTTATAAAGAACCTGGGACACTGTTCCATAAACTGCCATAAAATAATTTAGCCTTCTGCCTCTGTGAATTATTATATCTTCCAAAGAACAGTAACTTGATGTTCTACTTCTGCAGAAACATTATTTAAAAATTGTTCAGAGGAGAGGAGGACAGTTGATTGTTAATTCTTAATAGCAAAGAAGCTATTAATCCTGTTATGTTTGGAAACTTATTTCAAAACAAAAGATGCATGTTTTACCAGGTAATTTCACCTTCAGTAAAGTTTAAATCAGTCTTGGTAACGGACCCCGACCGTGCCGATCAGAGAGAATCAAGGCCGAGCGCAGCACGGAAAGGGAAGCCCGGGGCGCAGGCCGGGGGATCCCCACTGCCCGGACTTGTGGGCGCACCTTGGTTAACTCCCCAGAGTTAACGATTTCTAGAGATGTTCAAATGCCATTTAGAACTACTCTGCGTATGCTTCTGTTGAAAGCCTCCTGTAAAGTATTTCAAACACTACTGTGAATGAGGGGTGCACTATGTCTCAGTTAAGGAAATATAAAAAAGATGCAAGTTCAACAGCCCCCCCTCTAGTGGACCAGGCATTTTTATGTCATCACAAAGTCTGGAAAACAGGATAGAGCACACAGATCAAGTCCAAGTGAAGCCACCCGGTTCCCGCAGCCCAGCCCGGCTCCCTCCTCCTCCACCTCTCTC
>PVKY010008772.1:0-13810 GCA_004027775.1 Bradypus variegatus
ACATTGTTCCTCTCTTTCCTTCTCTCACTGTAAAAGGAAAACCCCCCAGAAATGATAACATCCCCACTTGGGCAGAGGATCTTCCTTAAATTAACAGGCAAAGCTCGGCCAATTCATCCACTTCCGCTCCCGCCAGCAGATGGAACCTCCCGGGCTGCCGGCCACTGGCCCGGCCTCTCTCCAACTCTGCCCCTGCATGTTTGGTAACAGCAAATCCCTCCCAGGTCTGGGCCGGCTCGGGGGCCCCACACCTGCACCAGAGATGCCCCACGGCTTCCCACCCCTGGAATCCACAGCTGCTCCTGACGCCAGGGAAGGAGCAAGCAAGCTCGGATCATCCCAGTGTGCCACCCCGGATGGAAAACCTGGACAGCTTGGTTTGCTTTCCCATTCGAAACAGCTGGCACCCGGGCAGGGCCTGGAGCTCCGCTAGCTCTGTCTCCCAGCCAGAATCCCACTCTGGAAGGACTCTAACGGGCAGGCCATGTGAGCAGAGAGGAGGGGATGTGTTGCCCATGCAGTGTCAGGCCTTCCTGCCCAGGAGGCTGTGGCACTGGGGACAGCGGTGGTCGAGGCTGTGGGTGGCTCCTTTGTAACCTTCTGTCTCTACAGAATGGCTTCAGCCAGACCTTCCTGGAAGAGGGAGCCATAACCCCAGCCTGGGTGCTGAGGGCGTGGGGCGGTTTGGTTGGCATTTGCTGGTTTTTTCTAGCCCACCTTCCACGAGGACATCCCAAGGTCACCCCAGACCGTTGTTGCATTGTTTTCTCAGGACACCCCGAGGAGCGAGCGCTTTCATTTTGTTTTGTAGAGGAGGAAGAAGCCCATGACTGGCTTCCCCGAGCAGGGCCAGCACCGGAACCTTCACCCAGCTCCCACTTCAGGGCCCTCCTCCATCCCTCCTCTCCCCAGCTAAGCGCTTCCCATTAATTTAATTTTACCGTGTCTAAGTCAGGACACGGAGAAGGCAAGCCGTGCAGCACAGACATCCGTAAACCCACCTTGATTGGATTCTCCCAGTCCTAAGACATGTTCTCTTCTCCTTTTCAGACCTTTGGCTGTGTCTTAACCCCAGTGTGTGTGGTTTACACAGTAAATATTTCTGCTTGGCTGTTTGAATCCTGAAAAACCATCATGGAATCAGTGCCGTGTCCTTAAATTGAGAGCATCTTCAAATCCTGGAGTTGTGCTTTAGGGATCAAAAGATCCGGTTCCGATCCTGCCTCCCCACTCACTGGCCATAACCCGAGCAAACCACTGTCCTCCCCACACCTAGCCATGGCCAGTGTACATGGACAGCAAAGCACAGCATCGAGAAAAGGCACCCTGCCTTGTGGAAACACCCCTTTCTCAGCCTACCGGTCCCTGCCTGTGATATTGTTTGGCAACCTCTCAGGCCCTTGACATCTTTGGGCATACACACCCAGGCCACCCATCTGTGTGCCACCCAGGATGTCCAGGCAGCCTGACAGAACCAGCAAGTGGGGGCCGGTCATAGGCAGCTGCCCGTGAGCCAGGCCTGGCACTGACCCCAGCTCTGCCACCCACTCACCTGTGGCTGCAGCCAGGTCTCGAGCCTCAGTGACCTCAGTGACCTCAGTTCCCAGGCTGAGCCGGGTAAGACCCTGTGTTATAGATGAAGAAACCGAGGGTCAGACAGGTTCCCTTACCTCCCAGGGTGCCCAGCACTGATGGAGGGCAGTTGGGGAACCCCTGCAGTCTGATTCCAGAGCCCCCAACACCAGACACTGACCTCTAGCCAGCTCCCTGGAGCATTTGGGGTGTGCACTGAACTGGTCGAGGCCTGTTGGGAAGAGGCAGGAATTTGGAGCTGAGGATGGGGCTGTCCCTGTGTCTCCTTTGTCCTGGAAAGAAAAACAGCCCCAGAAACTGCGATTCTGGGTCTGAAGAGGTCAAGTCCCTGCTCGATGCTTTGGTATGTTCGTGACCGGATGAGTTCCCTGCCACACCAGATGGGAAAGAACCAGCTCTGAATCCGCTCCTCAGCAGGCCAAGCACACAGTTTTGATTCAAAGCACACCAGCGGCTTCACCGACAGTAACTCCACGGCAGCCTGGGGAGGGCTGGGGCAGGATAAAGCCGCTCCATTTCGAGCTTCCAAGACCTCCTTTTAAAGCAGTTGTTACAGTCATCTGGAAGTGAAATAAAATCCTCAAATCAGTGACAGAACTAACCAGTGAGAAGGGGGCTAGATCCATCACGGGGAGGTGGGCGCAGCATTGCCAGCATCTGGTTGGCTTTGGCCTTGTGGGAGGCTGCCCCTGCCATTCACTGCCCACGGGACTGGACGTGACATTTATAGGCAAAAACAGTAGTGAACACTTAGCTGGCAAACGTCAACTTCCTCCTTATGAAACTGTGATGCCACCCAGGGCTTTGGTTGATGCTTCCGAATTGCCCGTCTTTCCATCCTCTAAGGCCCTAGAGGTGCTGGGAGCCTCCTCCCATCCAGAGACCCCTGCAGCAGGTTTTACAGCCAAGACCTGGGTCTTTGCGCCTCATGAAAGCCTGAAACTTTGGGACCAGGTGGAGACGGGGACCCCAGTTCAGATCCCATGTCAACATCAGCCAATGTGGATGCAGTTCCCGTGGGTCCAGGGGCCCCCTGAGCTGCACGTGTTCACTCTCAGCTTCGGAGCACAGTGGTCTTGATTTTAGGCAAAAGACTTCCAATCCCTAAGCTTCTCAACTATTCAAAGGTTTTCTGAATTAGCCAGCCACACACACACATACACACTCTCACCCACATACTCACACATGCAGACTCACACACGTGCACACAATCACTCACAACTCAATCATTTATTTATGTAGCCACACCTGCACACACTTACACACCCATACATACATGCACACACTCACAGGCATACCAGCAATCACGCACACCCACTCATTCATAAACTCACATGCAGACACACACTCACTCACTCACATGTGCACACCCACACTCATTCAGTACTCACACATGCAGACACTTATACACGCACACACACTCATAAACACACATATGTATAAATCCACAGATATACTCATTTACTCACACACACAATCACTCCCACTCATGCATATACTCACACACACGCACACTGACTCACACACATGCTCTCGGGGGTGGCAGGCAGCACCCAGGCTCAGCCTGCTGTGCTCCAGCACTGGCTCTGTGTCTCCCTCCCTACTTCAGAGAGGGGAGGCCGCAGGTGCCCCGTGCCCAGCCATGCAAGAAGGGCCACTCTGGGTGTGGCCGAAGGTGCTCTCTGCACTCCAGAATTCTCACTTCATTTAATGCCAAATACTCGTGAAAGCCCACCCAGCAGGGTCTTGGCTTGGAACCAGGGATGGGTTGTTCCAGGGAGCAGAAGGCCCCGTGAGGCAGCTCGCAGGGACACCGTTGGCTTCCTGCACCTGTCCCTAGGCGAGCAAATGGATGACACCTCTGGATGGGAGCTTCACCTAACTAAATGCTCGGTGACCCCAGCAAAGGCAAAGCAAGGACTCCTCTCCCTGGCCTCGTCATTGCAGAGCCCCTGACACCCACTGCTGACCCCCCGGGTGGGGGCCTAGACTGCAGCCTGCCTGCTCACTGGGGCACCCACACCCATCTGTGCCCTCGACAGACCCTTCTGAGCACAGCCATGCCAGGCACGGCGGGAAGGGCGGGCAGACAGCGGAGAACGGAGCAGCTGGCACGCGGCCCGACGTCAGCCCCGCTTCTGGAAGGAGAGGCAGACGGTGAACGTGTGAATCAGGAAAAGCGGTGTCGGGTCACAGCAAGCACCACAGGAAGGGGACGGGATGCTGGAGGACTCCCTGGGGACTGTGCCATTTGACACAGTCATGGGGCGGGCTCACCTGGGCAGGTGAGTGAGGGAGCTGGGCAGGTGCCTGGGAGAGCTGCCCACGGAGGACACCTCTCCACGGCCCACACAGCACAGATATATAAATACATGTATACTTTTTTAAAACTTGCTTTTAACTTTAAAAAAAATCAATAGACTTTATTTTTAGAGCAGTTTTATGTTTATGGGGAAATGAGCATATCTCAAAGAGTTCTCATAGCCCTGCCCCCAGTTTCCCCTTTTATTAACCCCTTGCATTAGGTGTACACTTGCAACAATCGATGACCCAATATCAATATGCTATTGTTAACTAAAGCTCAATATTTCTGTCAGGGTTCCCTCTTTATATTGTGGTTCTCTGGGTTTTGCCAAATGTGTAATTCATGAACCCACCATTACAGAATTGTACAGAATAGTTTTCCTGCCTGGAACGCCCATGTCCTCCAGCTGTTCACCCCTTCCTCCCAACCCTGACCCCTGGCAGCCACGGATCGTTTTACTGTCGCTATAGCTTTGCCTTTTCCAGAATGTCGTAGAGTTGGAATCATACAGGGTGGAGACTTTTCAGACTGGCCTCTTGTACCTGGCAGGACACATTAAGGTTCCTCCCGGTCTTTTTGTGGCCTGACAGCAGATTTCCACATTTTAAGTGTCACCATGCTCCAGGGAACATCCCTGCAGATGCACGAGTGTTTGCATCTTAGAAACGCTGATGGAAGACTTTTCTCAGTTCATTTGCTGTTCTTTATATTTATCGTGCTTTGCTATGTGGGAATTTTTATTTTTATGCAGTCAAATACATTGTTCATTTCCTTTATTACTTTTCCATGTTTTACGTTTAGAAAGGCCTTCCCCTTGAGACCAGATAAATATTCACCTATAGTTCCTTCTAGTGAAGTCTTGGTTTCACTTTTCACAATGATCTCTTTAATCCACTGGGAATGTACTCTGGGGTGTGATGTAATGGAAACCACTTAGGTGTCTCAACAGCATCGAATGAGAATTTTATCATCTGCTTGTATTGCTCCTCAGCAGACTGGGGGGAAAAACCTGGGCCCTCACCACAGAGAGCTTGAGAAGTCCCAGTCCCCATCACCTATATCATTTTCTTTCCAGTGTGGATCTTGGTCATTTCTAATACAGCTGTTAATGCTGTCACTGCTATTTTTGTTTCTATTGAATTTGTCTCATTTCATTACTTCCTTGTCTCAGTTTGAAATGAAAGGGGAATTAGTGGGCTGCCAGTATGCCGTGTTACTCTCTTATATTTCTTGCTTTGTTTCAAGAAACCCATTTTTCTTTAATATAGTCTTACATTTAGCCAAGATATTGTCTCAATTTTCTTATTTTCTGTGCCTCTATTAATGTTTATTCCTTATCCTCAAGCAATAAGAAAAAAGTTCTCAACATTAAAAGGGCAAAGTGCATGAATAAATGCCAATAAGCATGTGAAGACAACGGCGCCAGCACTAGAAGGTGGATGGGAGCTAGAGCACCTTCCCCCACAAAAGGCACGTGCAGGTCCCAAGCCCTGGGCCTCTGGGTGTGGACCATTTATAAACTGGAACTTGGAAGACAGTTAAGGTGTCCCTAAATTGAATGGGGCGGGTATTTTAATTCAATATGGTCAAAGTTCTTGTAGGAAAAGGGAATGGGACACAGAAAGAGAAGCCATGGGGAGCAGCCAGAACTAGAAGTCAACAGACTCACAAGAAAAAGGAGAAGTTACTGCCGTGTGCACTGTCACGTGACAGAAAAGCCAAGGACCAAGGACCAACTGCCACCAGCCCCATAGCTCTCCTGTCTTTGGAGAGAAAGCATTGCCTTTCTGACACTTTGATTTTGGACTTCTCCTAGCCTCAAAACCATGAGCCAATACACACACACACACACACACACACACACACACACACACACACCACAGCAGCAACAAATGCATGTTCTCAAACTCAGGAGGGCAAGGAATGACTTGTTCTTAACTTTTGATCATCAGCTTATTTTCTGACTCCCATGCCCCTTTTTTCTGGGATAAAAGGAAATGTAAATTTGACCACTCAACCTCAATCATTCTTGGGGCTTTTCTCCATTAACCCCGACCTCTGCCACCCCCTCCCACCTGCCTGGGACTCTGCAGGTTTGTGTGGGGCCATGGCTTTGGGATGGATGGGACTCTACCCAGCAGCATCCACTTCCCCCAAGATGACTGTGGGGGTGCCCACTGCCTTCTTGCCCTGTCAGCTGAGAGGATCCAGAAGCAACTGCACCCCAATATTGACAAGCACACCGAGTACCCAGATCTTGGCTTCTAATATCATTCTCCAATAATAGGAACCAGGGCTCCTTAAAGAGGTGGCTGATTCTAGGACTCGGGCAGGGAATATACAAGATGAGCTTGGAATATCTCAGAGTGTCGGAAAGTAAGGAAATCTCAAAACAGAAATACCCGAATCAGTGATGCTCTGTCAAAGGAACACAGGAGCCAATGGAAAGAGTTCCCAGTGGCCAAAGATGGAACAGTACAAGCAGCAGAATAACGGGGTATTGGATTATAACCCAAAGTCTAAAATGAATATCTGCAGATCCATACTGGTGTAAGTAAATGACGGAATAAGAAGCAATTGAGGGAGAAGAGACACATCTCCTGTGCAGCATTCCAAATGTTTTATCTAAATACTTCCCACTCCTTAAGTGTGGGCTGATCTCTAGCCACGGAAATAGAGAGGTGAAGAGAGTATGGTGGGAAACCTGACAAGCACCACCCCTGCCACGGCTTCAAGGTCAGCATCAACAGTGATAAGTGATGTTGACAGTGTGTGCCCTTCATATGACAGGAACCAATGATGCTTTCCCTCTGTGGTCTTGCCCCCTCAAACCCCTCACCCCAGTCCAATCATAAAAAAAGGTCAGACTACCCCTAATTGAGAGACACTCTACAAAATACCTGACCAGTCCTCCTCAGAACTGACAAAGTCACAAAAGACAAGGGCTCCTGAGAAACGACCATATCCAAGAGGAGCCTCCAGAGACAAGATGGCTAAATGCAGTGTGATACCCTGGGTGGGGTCCTGGAGCAGAGAAAGGACATCAAGGAAAATCCAAGGAGCTTGGAATGCACTATAGACTTTAGTTGAGATACCACACAACACCAGCTCATCAGTTGTAACACACGTACTCCACTAACGCAAGGTGAAAGCAACGGGGAAACCGGGAGTGGGGGATGTGGGACCTCTCTGTTCTACCGCTACAACTTTTCTGTAACTCTAAAACTGTTCTAAAACAAAAGACATTTATTTTAAAAAATCTATAAATGGTTACTCCCTAAGAATATGTTTGTGCTTTTAGAAGAAGCAGGACCTAAAAAGAAAAAGTTGGCACATGTGAGCGCAGCCCTTGGCCTGGCAGTCCCCTTGGTCCAGAAAGGAGAAGGGGAATTGCTGCTGCTCCGGGGCCAGAACGAGGTCAGTGTGGGGCAGCCTTGGACAGAGCCAGCAGGAGGGCCAGGCCCGGCCAGGTGGGCAGTGCCAGCTTCCTCTCAGTTTCCATCTTCTGCTTGCTTTTTCCCTTCTGGCCCTACCCCTCCCGCCTGCCCATGCTTGCAGTCAAACTCTGCTCACCCAAGTTCCTTCCAACTGCCCTTTCTCTCGCTTCCGGACCCCGCCCTCTCTCTCTTTGCCTCTATTTCTTTCTCCAGCTGCTTCTCTTGCCCTGGCCCTGCCCCCACCATGCCCCCTCTCACTCCTCATCAGTGTTTCCAGCTCACACTGCCTGTCGTCCCCCACAGCCCCTCTTCTCGCTCTCTTCCTGCTTTTCCTTCTCCAGGTCATTCTCGCTCATGCTTCCTCTTCTCAGTCCCTCCCTTTCTCCACAAATGACTAAATACTGGAAGAGAAGCTCATTTTAATTACTTGTTCGCTTGCCTGAATAATGTTTAACATTCCAAAGTACTAAAAATCAAGTAAGGTAAACATTTCAAATTGCTCCCTTTGGGAATAAAAAGGGCACAAGTTACGTGCAAAGTGTTTTGATTCATGTTCTTTGACTGTTGTTCAGTGGGAGCAAAAGGGGTCACCTTCTCACTAAGCAACCTTGAGTCACTCAGTCTCTTCACTTGTCAAATGAAGGAGTTGGAGGACTTGATGTTTAGAACAGACTGACAGACTTGCTGGATCACAGAATCCAAATAATTTCTGCCATGACTGCCAGCACCGGGTCATAATGACCAACGTCTGCTTTCTGCTTCATAGTAAGGAGGGTAGAAAACACTCCACTACAGGTTTGGTTTGTGCACCACACAGAGGCCTCGCGGCTCACAGTATCTTAGCTTTTATCTATGGATATCTGGGACAGTTTTACCAATCCAAATTTGACCATCTGAGGCCCTGAATTAACTCGAGTGTGCCTCGAGTATGTTTTCACAGAATTTCTCCAAGAAGGTTAGGGTTACAGGGTTAAGACCTGACTTTCACATTTTTGTTTCTGTTTTTTAATGCACTAGCATCACAATATAAGAAATTTGCAAAGATAATTCAATGATAACTTCTGGCAGTTTTGCATAAATCAAATTTTCTCTTAGCTTCAGCTCAGATTACCGGAGAAAGGTCGGATTCATTTATTCTACAAATATTTAGGCGCTGGGGCCTCCCTCCGGGTTTCCTTCCAGGGGCCTCCCTTCCAGTGTCCCGCGGTCGGCCTGCACAGAGGCCTTGGGGTGAAGCCCCTGCACCTCCCCAGTGGTCCTCCTGGCAGCCATCCATGCAGGCTGAGGAAGGCCCCTCTTCCTTCGGGGGGACTCACACGGGAAACCCCTGCACATTTGCCCTCAGATCGGGCCAAGCAGGTGGAGGCCGGGACAGCCTCCCCACCAGAGCCACCTGCCTGCCACTTTCCAGGGCAGGGGGACGCAGCTCACATGCTCCCACGGCCTCGCGGACTCACCCTGGTCACTCCATGGCCCCAGCGGAGACGCTCTTTCCTTCCAGAGGTGAAGGCAGCAGCGCCCCCACCTCCGCTGGGGGTGAGAGAGGCGCAGGGCCTCCTCACAGAGCTCTCAGAGGCGCTCTCTGCCTCCTTTGTCCTCAGAATGGGTGCAGGCGGGTGAGACCTTTGAAGGCTGCATGCAGGGTCTCATGACTCTCTTTGGACTCTGATATATACCAGCTGTCCCCCAGTGTGTCCATCTACACCAGCTCCATCTGTGGTGAGTGCCTCCATGAAGAGGCTGGGGCTGGAGGGCCTAGAAGGGACTCTTCTCGAGGGGGACATCTGTGCGGACGTGGAGGAGGAGCTGGAGTTGGTGCAGTGAGCAGGTAGGGTGGGGGGTGGCCGAAGGTCCTGGGTGGAAGGGGTGCTGGCAGGGTCCCTGTGGATGGAGGGTGCAGGCATTCCCAGGACAGCAGGGGCAATGTGTGAGGCAAACCTCAGCAGGGAGGGAGGGGCCAGGATTTGGGTTTTCATTCCAAGAACATTCCGAAGGAGTTGGATTTAGGGGTGTGCGGTTATCCCACATGTGCTTTGAAAGGCCACTTGTGGGAGCCCCAGACCTCCAAGTGTCTTGAAAACTGCACACAGCAGTTTGCTTGACCTAGGACAGCTGAGGTTTGACCTATTCTCCTTGTAATACCAGGTGCTAACTGTAATCTACACCCAAAACTACCTCCTCCCTGAGACTCCCCGAGATACTGTTACCTGTATAATCCTCCCCTCCTCCCTGCTGATTACAATCAACCCCTCCCTACGTTGCATGACCCTGCTCCCTGCCTTACGCTCTCATACCCATTGGAACATCCAGCCCTTATAACCAGCTTATTCAGCCACCCAAAGTGCAGACTGTTTCCTCATTGTGCTCTGAACTGGCCGCCATTCAGAGCAGCTCCTGAATCCATCCAGAGAAGCTCCTGATTTCAGGGCAATGTGGCTCGACTTCCCCACCCTGTAGGTAAGCCTATAATAAAAGATCATGTCTCAGAATGTGTCCGGTGCTTTCTTTCGTCCTTTGGCTACAAAAGCCGTCTTGGGCCGTGACATCACTGCGAGGTGTGGAGATCAGATTAGTGGCAGGGGCCTTGTGGGGAAGTCATTGCCTGTCATCCTAGGTCACAAAGGTGGTGTGGAGATCAGAGAGATAGAAGGGGACAGGTTCAAGGAATATTTAGGAAGAAAAGTGTTGAGGTGTGAAGATGAAATAGAGATGGAAGGTGAAGATGGACAATGCCAGCAGTGGCTTCTAAGGGTTTCTGGCTGCTGTAACAGACTGTTGGGAGGGATCATGGGGGAGAACATCCTGAGTTGGGTCTGGGCAAAGTGACTTGGAAGTGCTTTTGAGGCACTCAAGAAGAAATGCCTATGTGGGCATTTGGCTGTTCTGGTCTGGAGCTCGGAGGGCAGATAGGAACGGGAGACAGTGACCAGGTGAGTCACTGATACACGGACATGACCTAGATCAACCGTGCTTGAAAGGCCAGGGAAGGCTGGAGCAGGAGAAGAGGCCCAGGTTTGCACCCGATGGGTCCAGGAGAAGACAAGGCGTCACTGGAGGATGCCAGCATGGAAGGAGGAGAAACACACGTGGAACGAACAGAATCACTGCAGAGATGCTCTGATGAATTCTCCTGGTGTGGGGATAGGACTGCAATCTCATCCACACCTGCTGGCAGGATGTCAAGGAAAGCCATACAATTCAAAAACAAGATTTTGCACATAAAAGCATGGCATTGTTCTAAGTTCCTTTTCTGAGAGTAGCAGAGGGCAGTCGCGAACAGGACTCTCACGACAAGGCAGTGCAGTTTGCAGCGGGAGCAACCACCACCAGCAGCTGGAGAAGATAATGGCAAATATAGGATAGCAGTTTGCAGGGCGGCACTGGATTCAACTCGGGAAGGAAGTGGGATTTCTCCTTTTAAAAAAAGGGAAAAATAGAAAAGAATTAGATTGAGCAGTAAAATTGACAGGATTTGATAGGAGTTGATAGTTGAATCAATAACATATTTACTATGTGCATAGGTGTGTAAATTTCCTTAAATTTTGCCATATTCTGAGGGTTTTTTTTACAAGAATGCCAAGACAATTCAACTGGAAAGAATAGTGTCTTCAACAAATGCTACTGGGACAACTGGATATCCACATGCAAAAGAATGAAGTCGAACCCCTACCTAGCACCATATAAAAACTTAACACAAAAGGATCAAAAACCTAAATATAAGAACCAAAATATAAACTCTTAGAAGAAAAGATAGAAATAAATTTTCATGACCTTGGATCAGAAAATGGTTTCTTAGATATGACATCAAAAGCACAAGAAATAAATTTAAAAATAGATAAATGGGACCTCATCAAAATTAAAAAGTTTTGTGCTTCAAGTGATACCATCAAATAAATGAAAAGGCAACACTTAGAATGGGAGAAAATATTTGCAAATCATATATCTGCTAAGGAACTTGTATCTAAGATACATAAAGGACACTTGCAACTCAACAATAAAATGACAAATAACCTAATTTAAAAATGGGCAAAGATATGAAAGATATTTCTCCAAGCAAGACATGCAAATGACCAATAAGCACATGAGGAGACGCTCAACATCATTAGCCATCAGGAAAATGCAAGTCAAAACTGCAAGGAGATATCATTTCACACCAATTATGGTGGATATCACCAAAGAGGTAGATAATAGCAAGTGTTGCTGAGGTTGTGGAGAAATTGGAACTTTCATCCACTGCTGGTGGGAATGTAAAATAGTATTGCTGCTTTGGAAAACGGTTTGGCAAGTCCTCAAAAGCTTAAATGTAGAGATACCATGTGGCACTGCCACACCCAAGTATGCACCCAAGAAAAATGAAGATGTGTATCTGCACAAAAGTTGTATAAGAATATTCATAGCAGCATTATTCATGAGAGTCAAAAAGTGGAAACAACCTAAACATACATTAACTGATGAATGGCCAGATAGAATGTAGGATATCCATATAATGGAATATTATTCAGCAATAAGAACAAATGAAGTACTCACATGCTATGACATGGATGGACCTTGAAGACATTGTACTAAGTAAAAGAAGAGAGTCATATGGGCCACATACTGCACGATTCCATTTATATTAAATGTCAAAAATAGGAAAATTGATAGATTAGTAACTACCTAGGGCTGGGGTGGGATGTGGTTAGGGGGAAAATGGGGTGTAACTGCTAATGGGTACAAGCTTTCTTTGGGAGTTGATAAAAGTGTTCCAGAATTGATTGTGGTGCAGAGCTCTGTGAATATACTAAAAATCACTGCATTTTACACATTAAATGGGTGTATTGTATGGTATATGAATTGTATCTCAATAATGTCGCAGAAAATAATGATATAATAGGCCCTATTGATAAAATGAGTCCCTATAAGCTAAGAAATATATCTAATAATCCACTATGCTATCAAAAGAAAATACATACAACCCTATGATCATTTTCAATGCAGTCCTTAGCAGATAATTCAACTTCTGTTGAGAATGGATTGTCTTTTGGCTTCCTTTGGGAAAGAATTTCCTTTGTTAAGGGAAGAATAAAGGGAGGGAGGGAGGGAAGGTGATAGAAAGGAGGGAGAGGAAGGGAAATGATAAACAGACTAGTTCCAGGAAACAGTGAGACTGGATACTTCATCTATGTGAGGTCTGCTGTTTAAAGCACACTCCTCCTTTCCAGAACTCTCCACTGTCTCCCTCCAGTCTGTTTTCCAGCAGTTCTTCTCATGCAAGAATGTTCCCTCCCCGGGCTCAGCCTGGCTCTGAGCCTGGGCCGTTTCCATGACCTGCCACCTGGGGTCCCTGAGCACCACTGCACCAGCCGGAACCCACCATTGGCAGCCCCGGAGGCAGTCGGAGGCAAACAGAATATCCTGGAAGAGTGAGAGTCCTGAATGTTCTGAAGTTCCAGCAGGGTTGGCATTCGAGAGGAGAACGACCCGTCCTTGGAAAAAGAAAGTGCTGTTCGGCTCTAAAACGCCTCGTGGGAAGGAGAGAGGAGACAGTGAGATGCCATCTGGTCCAGGCAGGCAGGCGGAAGCTGGCGGGTGGGGGTGCAGCCTTGGGATCCTGCCCACCAGGCCTTGGTACTCCTCTGACCCCACAGCATCCTGGTGCCAGGGAGGGTGGATTCTAGGGACATGTTGGTGCTGAAGTGTGGCCCTAGGCTGGCTGGGGGTAGAGAAGCTGTGCTGTGCACCCATTTCTGTTGTCAAGGAGGAAATGAGTCCTGAAGAAACAGTGCAAGCCCAGCACGCTGGCCCAACAGTGATGCGGACCCAGGTCTCCTGGGCTTGCCGGCCATCCCCCCAGCCTTCTGCCTCGTATCCACCCAACCATCCTGTGCGCAACTACACATGAGACCAAGGCACAGGCAGAGGGGGGTCTGCAGGCTCAGTGAGCCCAGACTTGCAGACTAGAAGGGAGGAAAAGACACAGCCAAGTGTGGGGTGCAGGCTACCAGAAGCTGGAAAGCTGGCCAGCCCTGGGTGTGCAGAAAGGAGACCTGTCACCTGCAACCTGGGGTTGCTCAGGGCTGGAGCAGGGTGTTAGCATGAAGGAAAGGCTGGTGGAAAGAAGGCAGTTCCAGCAGAGAGGCAGAGCCAGGAGCACCCTTGCACCCCCAGGGAGCACACAGCTGCCATGCGCCCTGTGGATGGAGATGTGATGCTCGAGGATGGAAAGTGGGCTGGGATATGGGCTGGTGGCAGGCAACAGACAGCCCGAATGTTAGCACAAGAAGCTTGGACTTGCCTCAGTGGACAAGGAAGATTAAGAGATGAGATGGCAGGAGGACTTGACATAATCAGGTTTTGGGCTGCAAAGAATGATACAAGCAATTATTCAACACTATAGAAGCCATGGATGTGCTTTCCAGCATTTTGTTTCCCCTCTCTTCCTGGGCATGTTGAGGGATTGAATTTTCCTACCCCTTGGAGTCAGTCATGGCTAAGT
>PVKY010008773.1:0-13811 GCA_004027775.1 Bradypus variegatus
GGCACTCAAAATCATGTTACAACAAGAATTATATATATCTTCCACTCATGACACATCTTTACTATAAGGTTTCTGAAAATCACTTAAGAAATAAATTCTCTTAAGGACCTACCATAATAAGTACATTTTAGTAACAAAAATCATGTAGCTGACAAATGTCAGTTTAATGATTCCTTTTAAAAATGTTAAATAGACAAAACCATTATGTGTAACACGAAGTAACAATGCTTCTCATTAAACAAAATTAAAACTCAATGTAATACCTAATAAATAAAATGAACTGATATCTCTGACTAAATTCCCTACTAGCTTTTCTGTAGTAAGACAGCTACCCCAGCAAAAACGTTTTGTTCTTTTATAGAGATTAAACTCAGTGATTTCTAAGGTACCTCTTTCTAGAGCTCTAATAAAGCCCTTAAACTTTACTTTAATTGTGAAATGAAAAGTCTGACAGCTCAAAATTACCAGTGTCTGACTCTCTGGAGAGCTGTTTCTCTTCTGAAATAGGAAGCATTCTTTTGAAGTAAAGGCCACAATTTAAAAAGAAATACCTAAAAACCTCTGAATTCTTTTCTCAAAAACATTAACTACTTTTAAATAGTGTAATTTTCTAACATTAAACCTTCACCACATTCCATTAAACTTATCAGTGGAGGGATTCAAGCAATACAGAAAAGTAAAAACATTTGATGACGTGGAGGGGACACAGAGGAGGAGAAATCAGTCTGAGGATTTTAAATTTGCTTTTAATTACCCATAAATATGTACACCAGATAAGACAAATTTAACACAAGTCATAATGAACCCTCTAGAAAGGTTCCTCCCCAGTTATGTTTTCATGGAATGAATTAACTTCAGTTTGTTTAACTTTATAGTTAAACAATGCAGAAATCACTTGAATCACAGAATTTAACAAAACTAATTTAAAGGGAGTTACATAAGCCATAATTCAAAAACATTAAAAGTTCCTCTTTTCTTTGACAAGTTGGGAAAATAAACTAGACTCTCACCTAATGTATTTTTAAATGATTGATACTTGCAACAAACGCCTTTGTTTCATTAACTAGAAATACATTATCACATTGTCTTTGTGAAATATTTTAGAAAAAGGGATGGCTCAAATGTGTCCAGAGACTATGAAAGCCCTATCAGGTATTTTATCTTAAGCTTTTTCACATCCTTATAAAATAAAAAGCAAACAAACAAAAAATCACCAAGCCACTTGTCTAAAAGAACCAGTTACTAGAAACTGTCCCACACTATCTTACAGATCCTGAATCCTATTTAACTAGATTAAGGCAAAAAATACGATTACAATGCGTACAGAGAATGTGTAAGACTGACTAATTAGCAGATTAAAAAGACATTAAATTAATTCAGGCAAAATAAGAAAAAAAATAGCATTAAAGATCATGAATGAGAAGACTGAAAGAAAAAAAAACTTACCAATTTAACAGCCTCCTGAGCTGCTTCTTTTGTACAAAAAGTGACAAACGCATAACCTCTATTAAGACCAGTGAGTGGATCCATCATTAGACGAAGATCCCATATAGGTCCAGCTTTTTCAAATAAAGGAACAAGTTCATCCTCAAATAGATCTCTTGGGATCTTCCCTACAAATATCTATAAATTAAAATATGAAGTAAAAATCATGGAAAATATTTTTTAGGTAACCAAATACCTGTGAATTCATTGCAAAAGGTACAAATTTTTAGTTCTTTACCTCAGTGCCAACAGAAGGCTGCTGACCTGAATAAATGGAATCTGGAGGTGGTCCCCCATACTTCCTCTGTCCAGTGGTCACATCGAGTGTGTAGCCTGTTCTTTCCAAGAGTGCCTTGAAAAGTTCAAATGTCATTAACACATTTAACTCACAAGACCACACTCATGCACTTAGTAGTTAAAATCAATTTTGTTCAAATCTTTCAAATCATCTTGGCAGTGCTGTCTATGAAGAGGCATCTGTTTTAAAATTTCCCCTTTAATGCGTACTTGTTAGTCCTAATTCATAGTCAAACTTTTATGATCCCATTAAAATTATTTTCTAGTTTCAACTCATTACTGAATTGTGCTTAATGAATAAACAGAAATTAAGATCTTAATCCATCAACAACTTTCAATGTAGGGTATATCTTACTCTGCTATACCTCCTAAAAAATGATTACACCTAATTTGATTGAGTTTAATTTTCTCTAGAGGAAAGAGCTGGATAAGTTACCTCTCAAGTCTGGATTACTTACCCACTAAATACCCTGTACCCCACCCCACCTCCAGGTACACACAGCCATTCTGAGTATTTTGCCAACCTTTATAGAAATCATACTCCCCACGCTAAGCCTAGAAGCTACAGGAAAAACAACTTATTCAACTGACATTCAAGTACCATGCTTCACAGGACAGCATACATCATTCAGAAACAGAGCCAAAGTGACTTTGAAAACTTCATAAAATTCCAACAGTGTGACGTAACTTCTACATTTAAACTCATTAAAGGTAAACTGTTATATTTTACACAACTCACACATTTACTCAGGGCAATTTCCTTTCATTCCTTACAGACAAAAGAACTAGACAGAAATAGTCCACCAAAGACTAAGAAAAAAGCAAGAATTATTCCCCTTCACCACCATGTCAACCACAAAGAATGGTTTTCTAAATAAAAAAACCAATCTAATAAATGGCTAGTCAATTTTGAATAAAAACCAACTCACTAACCCAGGTTATATTTAATAAAACTTATCAAAAGGCTGTTAATGATTTGGGGTCACCTCAGACTCTGAAAGTGGGAATTAGACAGACTTTAACATTTTCAAAGGACATTGAATATTTATGAAAAAAATACAGTACACAAGAATTTCTTTGATCTTAAACTATCAAGACTCACAAAAACTATATATTTAAGTAGCTCTTTTTCCATTACACCAAATTTCAGTTTGCTTAAGTGTACAACCTTAGGTTACTAACAAAACTAAAACTCAAATCTATGACTGTAACATAAACTAAACCATAAGTGGCTCATCATCCCTGTTTCCCATTATGTAATCCCTATGCTTAGATCTTTAACCTTAACCTTTATGTGACCCAAACATATCTTTCATGTTAATCCCTAAAAAAAAAAAAAAAAGGAAAAACTACTTCCCTGCCAAATATTCTATAAAAATGTCTCTGCCCTCTTGTCACAATTTGTCACATTAAAGCTTTAAGCCACCATCTTTTAAAGATAAAACTGAAAAGTCACACTTAAACCAAAGTTTGTACAAAATTTTAATAAATTCAACCCCCCAAATGTAGGTTTAATTACAACTGATGAAATTACAGTGGGGGGCAAACATTCCCATTCATAGAAAAATTAGATTTTACTTCAAACTGAATTCATTCTTAGCTACACCTGTGAAAGTCTCAAATTCATGATGAGAGTTAACAGCTAACATCCTATCTCCATATTCCAGGCTTCTCTCTTGCCACCACAAAATACCACAGAACTTCTCTGTACTTAGTAACCTGATTTTCTTAAACCATAATCTTTTGGTTCAAGAGCACTGACACACTATATTAAGAACACCAGGTTAAAACTAGTATGATCACCATATCTGCTATAAACTAAAAAACTCACCAACACAAAAACGAAAACCAAGCTGAATTTGAGACCACCTACTTTTCTATATATGACCTTAAAAACACAGCCTTATACTCCCAGCCTCAGTTTCCTCATTTACATCTCCTAATTAAATAATTGTGTTAAAAGCTTTTAGAAATAAAACAAAATTAACCTTAAAACCCCTGTTAATGAAAATGGAAAGACAGTATTGAAAACAGCCAATTGTTAAATGTTCACTCTCCACAAGTATGGTGGACTGATCCTCCTCCCAACATAGTCCCACTGTCAGCAACCTGGACTTGCAGCTTTTCAAAAGCATGTAGAATGGTGATGGATGTATTTCTCTAAATCTTCTAATAGGAATATCAATAGCGCAAATTTAACATAAATTTCAGTAGCTGGATAACAAAAAAACAAAACAAACTAAGAACAGTGAGTTGTTTTAGAAACAGAATAAAGGCAGAGAACTTTTCAAAAAATAGTCAACAGACTAATAACTGATGACCATTCATTTTCAAAATTTGGTATTAATTTACCAAAGCTAGGAAATAATTAAAAGAACTTTAAAACATTTAGGGGTAAAAAGTTCTTTAAAACATACCTTAATTTTTGCCTCATCTGGTCCTTTGCTAGAATCCGCTACTTTGGTCCCCTGTTTTTCTCTCTGCCTGTAAGTCTTCATGACTCCACATAAAAAGGCACTTTTGTTCTGCAAAAAAATTTTCAAACCATATTTAACAGTAATTGTTATATCTGTACCTAATTAGAAAGAATAAGGTATACCAAAACTACTTAAATTTTTATTTTAATTCATTTTACATTGACATTACCTGAACATGAGAGAGATCACTGTCTTTAAACTGTTGAAGAACTGCCAATGCACCGTCTTCATTGAATTCTTTTAAAGCTTCGATAGCTCTTTCATCTAAATCACTATGTGCAACTAGCCCTGGAGAAGAGAAAACAATTAGTTGTCAACTAATATGTTGGAAAAGATTTCTCAGAAAACACTATTGGCCAGTACAGGTACATATGTGCCAACTAATGATTCCGCTGTTTCCCTTATCTACATAATGAAAGACACATACTTGAGCCATTTCTGAACAAAATAACGCCTCTCAACCACATTTACAATAATGAATCAACTTCATTTATATCTTGTTTTGTTTCTAAGATAACTGTGAACACTAAATTTTTCTACAGTAAATATATAGGCTGACAAATCCTAAAATCAACCAACAAAATACCAAGCATGACAGCTGAACCTCTCTATTCAAACTCAGATACCACCAAAAAAACAGCCACACCAATAAAGACAGGGTACCAGTCTACAGTTACCAAGTTATTTAACAAGAATACTATTATTAAAATACTCAAAAAAATCACCTGGCCTGCTTCCAACATTTAGTGGCAGCTGTTGCCACTGTCTTACACTTTTCCATCCATCAGACAGCCAGCCAGCCTCTAGCTCCTACTTCTCCCTTCATTCTTCCCTCCCTCTATACATCTAAACCTCTAGTTCAATCTAAATTAAGCAACTATCTCAACACGTCAAAACTCCAGTTCCCACACTTATTGGAAACCACAAAAAGTTGCTATATTTTAGCTCAAAGCTAGAAGTCCAATAGAAAAATTTCATAATGTAATTTTGCAAGTGTTAGTTCTTACCTGCAACGTAAATTTCATCTAGTTTTTCAGCAACTTTCTGTGGTAAACCAGCATCAAGCAATGTCTGAAAATTTTCTGAATGGATAACTGCAGAAGTAGTATCCATGGGCTCTTCAGTACCATTTCCATTAACATGTTCTGTAGCCATGTTTCCAGAGATCTGTTCAAACGCAATAAGCAAAATTAAACTAGAATCTTCAAATAGCATAGACAATATGAGAGCCCCAATCTTTACTTTTCTCTACCATTTACTGCACCAGTCAGCCTGCACCTCCCTTTAAAGAGGCCTTAAAGTCACAATCGCCTGACAAGCCAGATTTAGAGCCTGGGCACAGACCGACCGATTCACTGTTTTACCTTAGCACCACCCGACTCACCTGCTAACACTCCCTAGGAAGAACCGTATTACAAATGGAGCCCGATCAGCACAGTGACGAGCCAGCGTGCCACATGCAGCTGGGCCCGTACAGAAAATAAGGTGTGTGTGTAGCAAAAGCAAAGTTGGGCTTGCCCCTCTCAAAGGTAAACCCCTAAAATGCGCGCTTTTCCCGCCTGCCGCTTTTAGATGAGTTAACAGCCAGCGAAGAACAAAGCGTTCACACAAGCTACCTTCCCACCACCCAATTTCTCCACCATTCACCCCCGCACCCTAAAACCCGCCCCCGACTCCGCACCCAGAGCAGCAGCCTCACCACTGCGGCCGCCAGGAGCCCATTGGAAACACGTGCTCCGCGCCTTCAAATGTCCTACAACTTCCTTCAACGGAAACCCAAGTGTCCCAGGCCAAAACGATCATCACTGGTTCCCAACATCAACCTGAAGCCGCGGTGGGAGCCCCCAGAAAGCAGCAGCAGTACAATCTTGCCCCTCAACACCGAGGCCGCGGCGGCGCCAGCGCACAGGCTCTCCCCGCCCCCCCAGCGCCGCCGTCTGCGCCGTGACACATGGCTCTCTTCGCTCCGGGCGCCGGCGACCCCCGGGCTGGCCGCTCCGCCGAGACGTGACCAGCGGTGCTCTCTGCAAACCCCCACCCCTCACTGCAATACCCTATGGCCGACAACCCAGACGTGTGAGGGCGTTCCGCGAACTGCCCAACACCCGCCGGACAGCGAGCACCACCCAAGCCTGCCGCGCGGCTGCCGGACGGGACCTGCACCTCTCCGCCCACTCCCGCGTCGCGGCGGCAGCCACGACAGCACCAACTCTGCCGCCGCTCGCGGTCCGCGCGGGCCAAGGGGCCGCGGAGTCACCTCCGCCCCAGAGCGCCGCAGACAAAGCGGAACGGCAGCAGCACATGGAGAGGAGGAAGTGGCGGCGCGAGTCGCGGCCTACTCCCAAGCAGCCTCAGTCAACGTGCTCCTTTCCCCCTTGGAATCCATTTTCCAGGAAAGCCGGTTTCTGCCTGCGCCGCCCTTCCTCAGCTCACTCCACAATGTCACGGAGCTCCCCTCCCAGGCCCGGGTCCTGGCGGTTGTTACCTCCCCGTTGGCCTGCGGCGGAGGAATCCTGTCCGAGGGAATCGGGTTGCGGAAAACGCGTGCTCGTTGCTCCCTGTGTCCGGCGCGAGTGGAGCTGTTGTAAAATGGCGGCCGAAGCTCACGCCGCTGGCAGCAAACCTGATCCAGTTCCACTCGCCTCCGAGCGCGCTCACGGTGCGCGCGCGCGCCCCCGCGTGGCCCCCCCTCCTCCCCTCCCTCGCGCGTCCGCTTCTCTCACTCCCTCAAGTCCCTACCGTCCTCCAGCTCCTCCTTCTCCCCCTACTACCACCACTAGCCTTCGTCTTGCCTTCTTCTCTTGGCCTTTCTTCTTCCTCTCCCTGCTTCCTTCCCCCACCGTTCCCGCTCCAGTCTGCGGTCGCTCAGGCACAAGTGGCCGCCTTTCCTCTAGCTCGCTCGCTTGCTCCCTCCCTTACTCTCTCGCCCCTATTCCCCAGTCCCTGCCGAGTCGACAGCTCTCTTTCTCTCTCCCGCGCTGACGTGACGACGCAGCCTACGCCTCAGGACGCGCGCCCGCGAGCTCCGCCCCCGCGCCCACCGCCTCTCTCGCTCCTCACCCCCCCCGCGGGGAGGTGCGAGGCCCCGCCCTTCCGCTCCGGCAGCGGCGATGGGGCCAACAGTGAATGAAAGGTCCGCCCCTTCCCCTCCCGGCACTCCCCCTCCCGCTCCCCTCCAGGCGGGGTGGGCCGGCTCGGCGTGTCCCACTCGTTCTCCTTTGTCAGGAGACAGGCATCTCTCCACCCCGCCCCACCCCACCCCCACAGCAGCACTACGCGCACGTCCCTCCCCCCAGCTTGGTCCCCGGCTAGCCAGGCACCGGGCGGGGGGCGCGGAATGCTAGCGTAACTTCCCGGCCGGCACCCACCGGTCCGCGCGCGCCCGGCCCCCGCCCCCGGGGTTGCGCCGCGTAGCCGTTCCAGGCGCTGTCCACGCCGCCGCCGCCCGCGCTCTGTGCTCGGGAAGCTGCCAGCGCACGTGTCCCCCGGGGCGGGGCGAGGCGAGGCAGACAATGGGGCCGCGGGGGAGGGGAGCGGCGTGGAGACCTGCGGACCTCCAGTCTGCTGCTCTAGTGGGACTCCAGTACGAGAGTCGTCCGGGGGGAGACCCGGTCACCTCAATGGGACAATGAGGTCTCCCAGACACCCCGCGCGGCTTCTCTTCCTCTAGAACTGACAGAGGGAGGGGCATCCGAGGCTCCGACGCGGAAAACTGGCAGCTTTTGAAGGGAGACCGGGCTGATTCCAGTCGAGCGAGGAGCAGCTCCAGCCTTGCGGATGATAGAAAGGCCAGATTTGGAAGCGAAACCGCCCGGTGGTGAAGGGTTGTGCAATCCGCCGTTTCAGTCCCTGGCCTTTTAAGCAGTTCAGGGCTTCCCTTAGCACTGTTTTGAACAACTTGGTGAAGCACAAAGCTGCGTGGTTAATGCAACTGTGAGGAAAATATTTCAAAAGTTCTTTTCAAAATTCTTGACAACTAAATCTTAGGTGAAGTGACATTTCCTTTGTAACCGTTTACTAGGTACGAGGAAGACAAGACAAAGGCATATGAATTTCAGATACGATTTGGATACTGATTCTATCCAATGCAGCTATAGCGAAAAATAAGGGTCCTTTTGATTAAAAACTTACTTTTAAGGACTCACTGGTTCCCCAAATGAGCCCTGTGCCATGATAACCCATGGTTCGAGAAAAAGTGAGGTTAGCATTTTTCAAAGTGCTTAAGCACATGAAATGTCAGGTTATTTTCATGGGAACTGGGATCAAAATATGAAATACTTTTTGACCAAAGTACTATCTAGCCAACCTGTTTAGCCTCTACCTCAAATCCCTTACTATCAAACATGCACCTGCTATGGTATTAAAATATTTCAGCAAAATAGGGATTTAAGTTCACAATTCAAAAGTTGTAGGTAATGGTATAGTTGAAACACATAACCAAAAATTTTGATACAAAGATAAAAGTAGAGTAATCCTACGGATATAACAAAGAATGAAAATAATAGATCAGAACCATATCATGTCTTTTATTTAAACCTTTTTGGGAATCAAAATTGTACCTAAAAAGGCACTTCTACCTAAGCAATGTTGACTAAAGACTCCCATATTAAAATATCTAACTCTACTCTGACCTATATTTCCTTTGGCTAACTGTCCCCTCAGGCACTACAAGTCAGCATTTGGAAAACTGAGCACATGATCTTCCCCCTAAATCTGGCATCTCTAGAGTTCCCATCTCAATGAACATCACCCCCAACCATCCAGGAGCATTAGCTGGAAATCGGCATCATCCAGGACATTTCCTTCTCCTTCACTGCTGTCAGTCAAATCCTGTCAATTCTGTTTCCCATATATAAACATATCTCCACTTCTCTCTATGTTGCAATCATCCAGCAAAGCCACCATCATCTTCCAACTGGGACTAATGAAAAGCCTCCTGATTCAACCACTCTTGCAGCACTCCTAATCCATTCAAAGCCCAAGTCTTTCTTTTTTTATTGCAGATAAGACCCTGTAAGGCATCTGCTTAAAACTCTTCATTAGCTTCCCATTTTATACTTAGAACAAAAGCTAAAATCCTTAACTTTATCAACAAGGCCCTCCAAGATATCTCCCACCTATCTCCAGCCTCATCTCAGCCACTTGAGGGCTTCAGCTGGCCTTCTCTCAATTCTGGCATTTCTCAAGTTTTTGCACGCAGAGAAGTGACTAAGGTATTAATCAGGACTGAGAAAAAGCAGCCAGCCATGCTCCTCGTGCGACAGCTTTTTGAATGGAACAATGGTATAATTGTCCTCCTGACTACAGAAACTTCTTATTCCTGGCTCGACTCTGAGAATTACTATTACTGGAACATGAGGAAGCCCCAATTAAAAAAAAAAACAAAAAAACTAGTAGATTCGTTAGCTTGGTGTGATAGGTACACTGGGATAAAACTGAAATGTATTTGAGAACACCTGGCATAGTGTCTGGAACAAAAAAGTGCCCGATAAATATGTATCCTTACTTCCCTAAATCCTCTTTAGTACCTAATGCAGTCTGATGCTTAGTAAGACTTGCTGAATTAAACCAAAAGATAACCAGCTGAGACTCCAGACAACCTGGGTTCTAATCCCAGATCTGCTGGGATTGGGCAAATCATATCTCCTTTCAGAATCTATAATTCTACATCTGTAAAAGACGTGAATTGAAACAGATGCCTTTTAGGGTCTTTTCTAGCCCAAACATTTTTTTTTGAAACCTAAAAATGTGTTTTATTTTGAAATTGTGCTTTGGATTTTCCCCAA
The DNA here is from genome assembly GCA_004027775.1 of Bradypus variegatus. Taxonomy (NCBI): domain Eukaryota; kingdom Metazoa; phylum Chordata; class Mammalia; order Pilosa; family Bradypodidae; genus Bradypus; species Bradypus variegatus. The sequence goes on from PVKY010008773.1 coordinate 10,046, forward strand.
TCCAACATCTGTTGAGTGAGTCTTAAGATTCATAAAAAGCATCTCCAAGCATGCATACAATATTCCAGTTATCAATACTGTTTCTACACAAACTTGAACTAGAAGTCAGACACCATGGCATTGCAATTCCCTGGAATATCTAATTTCTCTTCTGAAAGTGAAGTACGTACACACCGGTCCTTCCAGTAGTCCTTTCATCCTGTTGCCAGCATCATCTCTCCTCATCTCCTTGGGGATAAACAAGGGCACCCTAAGGAGGTTAGCTGAGAACAGCATTTCCAGTTTACAGGCTGCCAGATGCAAACTCTATTTTCTGAAGTGGGATGGTAGTAACCCCAACCTACCTCACACTGGGAAACAAATCCATGCCACTAGGGGCAAAGAGTGGGGCTCTTTGAAGCATCACACTGGTTTAGGCAAGCATATCTGAGGAAGGCTGATCTCCCTTGGCCCTGGTGACTGGCTCCATTTGGCTTTAAGGTGTAAAAATCACAGTGTGTAACCTCAATTACAGTTGATTGCAATGAACTCTGACAAGAAAGTCTCTTCCTATGGATTCCTAGTCCTCTTGACTAGGACCAGCTCACAAGTGTCAAGAGCACCAGACATGGGGAAGACAGCTAGCCTGCTGGAGCAGTAGGTAACCACTCAAACACTGTTCAATTCATGATGCAGAATATCTGCTTTGGAGAAATCCATGCTCACTTTCACTGTTAGTGAGAGGATTATTTGATATAAAATTTTTGGAAGGCAATTTGGCTAAAACGCTTATGTAATATTAAATACACACACACACACACACACACATGGAAACAGCTTAACAGGGGACTGTTGAATAAATTATGGTGCACCCATCTAGTGAATTATTCTGCAGCCTTTGAAAAGAGTGTAGTGGATGTAGATGTCCTAAAATAGAAAGTTGTCCAAGTTAATTCTCAAATTGTTAAAAAAATAAAAAGGCAAGTTGCAGAACAATGTAGAGTGTGACATTCATTAATTTATTCATCAATTCAGCAACTTAACTTCTGTGTACAAGGTTCTGTGGTGTGCACTGGGTTTACAATGGCCTATGTCAAGACAGGTGATCCCTGACTCATAGAGTTTGTGGGTCTTTGTGTATGTGTATACTCATGTGTTCATGAGTATAAAAATTTTTGTTTCTACAGAAAACAGTTACAATTAAAAAGTAGGATTGGGGAAGGGGCAGACTATCACTTTTTACTTTGGTGATATTTTACTTGTTATAATATATATGTGTTTTTAAAAAGTTTATTATTCATATGCTTCATTGCTATCTTTCCATCCATGTAACCTTTGAAGTAGTGAGAAGATGGGGATCTGTTGTGTTGGCAATTTATGAAAGGGAGGCATACAAGCAGGCTGATATGGATTTTTTGCTTGTCATTCAAAATTCCTCCACCTACTCTGTGTTACACTGTTAAAATAAAAAGGAATGATATTTTCTTCTTCTGGATTATTTAAACTTTCTTCAAGGAACATACATAAATTTGATAATTGGGGAGAAAAGCCCTACAATTCATATGGGAAACATCCTTTTATTCTTTCCATAGAACCATAAAATCTTAGAGTTGTGAGAGATAGTAGATGTGATTCAACTCGATCTCTCTAGTAATCAAGAAATTTTTTGCAACATCTCTCACGTCTTAATTTTCACTGCAATAAAAAGCTGACATGTCTTAAATACATTTGAAATGCAAGATATTCTTTCTATGGTTTAAGTCTCTTTTTAAAAATCAGTTCAGTCTCATTTTAGATGTTTACTTTTTAACTTTTACAATTGAAGATGATGGATTAAATTGTAAGAAGCCACAAGCCTTTATACAATAACTACAAAAAGATCAGGGATTATGTAAATGTAAACCCAAACAATGGTTTCATCAAATGTATTCCCACTCTAATCTGAATGGATTCTCAAAATACAGAAAATTCTTTGGTTGCTCAAATTTTCAAGATGAATCATGGTACAAGAAAGGAAAATATAATGATAATTCTATCTCTGAACACGTCTATCATTGTGTGTCTCAAAGCTCTTTCCAAGGGAAATTGCTTCACCCATAGCCCGTGTGTGCGAAGGGATCAGCCTAGACTGTCACATTTTTACTTTGTAACACCCACTCACCTTTGCCTTGCCACAGCTAATTAGGCCATCAGGCACCAGACCTAAGAACTGCCAATTGGAACAGATTGAGATTCCCTCTGCCTCTCCCTCTCCCTCTCCCTCTTTTTCTTGATTTTGAATTAAGAGCCAGAGAGAGTCATAGAGTTTAACGGTAAGAGCTGAGGCTTAGAAGATTCCTAGAGAAAAACCAAAGGCAGGTTCAGTGTCATGAAGAGGGAGTTAGAACTGGGGCTATGAGGAGTCACATTAAGCTGAAGTTATAAGGAAACAGAAACTGTATATAAGTAGAAGTTAGGAGAAATCCATTCACTATATCAGTCATTCTACAAATACATTTTGAGTACCAATAATGTGCAAGTACTGAACTAAGCACCAGACGAACAAAGCAGAAATGTCTCTTTCCCCATGGAGATCACAGCTAAGTGAGAAAAATAGAGAATAAATAAGTAAACAAATAAAATAATTACAAAGTGTGATTAGTACAAAGAAGAAGTTAACATGATGAAGTGTTATAGAATAACAGGTGGGGATCTACTTAGGCTGGCCAGGGAAAGCCTTTCTGAGGAAGTGAGGTTTAAGCTGAGACCTGAAGGAGTAAGCCAAGGAAAGTGAAGAGGGAAGGGGAAGAAAGAAACTTCCAGGCAGAATGAATAGCATGTGTGAAAACCCTGAGAGAGGGAAAAGCTTGGTCTTTCCTGAAAGGAAGCCAGTGTGGCTGGAGGATATTTGGTGAGCGAAAGAATGGCAGGTATTTGTAGAAAGTTGGCAGGAGCCATTGAAAACATTTTACATGTTTAAAATTAGTATTTAGAAGCAGAATACATATTGGGAATTTGATGGTGGGACCAGGTGAGAAATGGTAGCTACTTGGACTGAGGGAGTTGCAGAAGAAAAAGAAGAAGACATATTTAGCAAGGACTTGGTGATGGACTGAAAATAGTGAGTAAGGGAGCAACTGAATGGATGTTAGTGACATCTATTGATATAGGGAAGACTGAAAGAGTAACAGATTTCAAGGGTGTTTCAGTTAGGAAACAGCTGGGGAAGCAGAACCCTAAGAGTACTGTGGAATAAAGAGTTTATTATAGGAATAATAATTTATATTAGATGGGAGAATCTGAGAAGTAATGGTTCAAAAAGAGGAGTTGGAGAATGAGAGATGGTCATTAAACAGCTCTCCTAATGACTGGGTGTACAAGAGAGAGCTTGCAGGGGAATCTGGGAAGTCAGGCTCATCCAGTTGCTGGAATCAGACTATGAAGGAGAACTCTTGAAAAATACAGAAGGCTATTCTGTGGCTGGAAGTGGGTCTGGGGTTGAATTGATCAGCTGGGTCAACAGTTGGGGAGAACTAGAAACAAAGCAGGGAGGAGAGAAGTCAAGCTGAAACATACCAGCACATCTGCATCTGTCACATTTAAGTAACTTCACATATTGTGTTTTGCTGTTATGTTTTGTTTTTTTTTTTTCTCTTCATCTAGAACCATGCTATCCAATACCATAGCCCCTAGCCACATTTGGCTACTTGAAGCAATTACAATGAAATAAAATCTAAAATTCAGTTCCTCAGCCATACTAGCCCTATGACTAGTGACTACAGTACTGGAAAGCACCAATATAGAACTT
>PVKY010008774.1:0-13800 GCA_004027775.1 Bradypus variegatus
GGCTGAGCCTGGAGCCGGTCTAGGCTTCCAGTGTCGGTCCCTGGTCCCAGTTCTGGAGGGAGTGGCGTAACCCCCTTGCACATGCTGAGAGAATGTACATCTGGCCCAATCTGTCTGACGGTGACCTGAGGGACCCTCTGTCCCAGAATTTGCCCTGTGTATAAAAGACCACTTGCTGAGCTCTGCTACAGGATGCTGTGGGAGAGCAGTCAAATGACTGCCTGGTGCAAGGGATTGCTGGCTATAGGACATATAGTGTGGTGCCCTGGACTATGAGGAAACTGTATCCTAGGGAAGAAGGAACACTTGGATTCTTGTAAACAGGAATTCCTGTGGCTACTCGCCATGTCCAAGAAAAGGTGCGTGTGCAGCAAAGATCAGGGAGGTCCCTGTGCTTTGGACTGGAGCTATTTTCTAACCCATTTATGGGTAAGCCTTGAAAGAGAGCACTTGCACAAGTCAATCTGCAAAGACAGGGTTCCTTTTTTTTTTTTGTTTAAGTTCCTGGCAATCAAGGAAGGTTATGTTATAACAATGGGTGGATATAAGCTAAGGGAACAGATGCAGAGTAAATTCCAGCAATAACACATTAAAATATCAAAATGTCCAGTTTTCAAGAGGACAAAGCATATAAAGAAACAGAAGTGAAGTGATGGCCGAGTAAAGGAAAAGACTAAAACATTAGCAACCATCTATGAGGAAGACCAGACCTTGGATATAACAGACTTAAAAAAAATTACACACACACACACACACACTCACCTACACACACACACACACGCTCAAAGAGCTGAAGGAAAACATGGACAAAGAACTAAGGGAATCAGAAAATGATAGATGAACACAAAGAAAGTATCAATAGAACTTATGAGAAAGAACCAGACAGAACTGAGGACCACAGTAACAGAAATAAAAACTATGCAGCAGTAAGAAGGAACAAGGTCATGAAACATGACAAAATGGATGAATGTTGAAGACATAATGCTGAGTGAAATAAGCCAGACACGAAAGAAGAGGTATTATATGTTACCACTAATGTGAACTCCTTGAAAAATGTAAAATAAGTGTCATATTGCAGAATATAGGGGACCTAGAAATAGCAGCTAAGGTAGAGGGAACAATAATAAGAACAGACAGGATAGGATAATCTTAATGATATGGGAATGCTCAGGTGTGCTTTGGTTTGTTAATTTTCTTTTGGTATGGTGGGAGTATGTTGAAGGGAATGAAGTTATTTCAGGATTTTTTTTTCCCTTTGCTTTGCTTTGGAGGTGTTTTTTTTTTTTTGATAAAGTAATTTAAAAAAAAATTCCCTAGAGGGGTTCGACAGTAGATTGGAGCTGGCATAACAAAGAATCAGAACTTGAAGATAAGACAACTGAAATAATTCAGTCTGAGGAACAGGAAGAAGAAAGAATGAAGAAAATTTAATGGGGCCTGTGGGACACCATCCAGTGTACCAGTATGTACATTGTTGGAGCCCCAGAAAGAGAAGAGAGAGAGAAAGGGGCATAGAGAATATTTGAAGAGCTAATGGCTAAAAACTTCCCAAATTTAATGAAAGACATGAATATATACATCTAAGACATTCAAACTCTAAATAGGATAAACTCAAATAAACCCATACTGCAGCATATGATAGTCAAATTGTTTGAATGCCAAAGATAAGAGAATTCTGAAATCCACAAGAGAAAAGCAATGTGTCATATACAAGGCAGCTTCAAAAAGATTAAATTCCACTTTCTCATTGGAAACCATGGAGACAAGAAGGGGGATGGCATATTTAAAGTGCTGAAAGCAAAAAAATTGCCAACCAAGAATTGTCTTTCCGGCAAAATGGTCTTTCAAATGTGAGGGAGGGATTAAGGCATTCCCTGTTCAAGAAAAGCTGAAGGAGGTCATCACCACTGGACTGGTCCTACAAGAGTTTTACAGGTTGTAAGGAAAGGACAATAGGCAATAGATGGAAGCTGTGTGAATAAACATCTCCAGTGAAGGTAACAACATGCCCAAATATTCATGCCAGTTATATTGTATTTTTGGTTTGTAGTTCCACTTCTTACTCCTTACAGAATGTAAAAGGCAATGCATAAAATGTAATGATAAATCATTGGTTTTGGACTCCATGTATAAATATGTAATCTGTGACAACTACATAAATGTAGGGAGTTGGAGGGGTATAGAGACATGGTTTGTGTATACTATTGAAGTTAAGTTGGTATCAAAGCAAACAAGATTGTTAAAAGACTTAGGATGTTAAATGTAAGCCCGTGGTAACTAAAGAAAATAGCAGAATATATAAGCTTACAGAGACAGAGATTGGAGTATAGGTCGCAGGGAGGTGGGGAGCAGGGGGATGGGGAGTTAATGCATAATGGGTATGGGTTTCTGTTTGGAGAGATGGGAGTTTTAGTAATGGAATGTGGTGAAGATACCACAATATTATAAATGTGACAAAACCTGTTGAATGTTAATGCTTGGGAGTGGTTGAGATGGAAAGGTGTGGTGTATATGTGTTCCCACAATTAAAAAAAAAAGATTAAAGGGACAATGATAATTAAGTACAATACATGATCTTGAATGGGATCTAGCAAGGAAGAGGTAAAGATTCAAAGGGACATTAATGGGGCATAATGTGACAAATGAAAACGTTAGAATATAGACTCTAGGCTTTATATCAATGTTAACTTTCTTGAACTTGAAAACTGCACTTAAGGTGGTTACACAAGTGAATGTCCTTCTTAGGAAAGTACACAGCAGTATTAAGTGTTCAAAGACTATGATGTATATGACCTGTATTCAAGTGTTCAGAAAATGGATTGATAAATAGGTAAGTAGGTTCAGTAAATATGGCAAAATGTTATAATTGGTGAATTGGGTTTGTGGGGGGGTATAGGTTTGTTTGGAATTCTCTCTGTGGGGTTTGTATTATTTTTTAAACTATTCTGTAAGTTTAAAAGTACTTCAAAATAAAAAGTTGGGGGGAAAAAAGAGTTAGTCATTATAGGGCAAAGTGTGTGGCTACAGGATGGCCATTAATTAGGGCCATCAAGGCAGTCAGTGAACTACACCTTGTTTTTAAGATTCCTTTTGTACTGGAACGTTAGCTTCCTTAGAGCAGTGATGCTGTTCTGATTCACCATTGTATCACACTACTTAGAATAAGACCTGACACATAGTAAGTGCTCAGTTAATATCTGCTGAACAGTTGGATGCTGTGCCGGTTTGAATGTATTATGTCCCCCAAAATGCCATTATCTTTGATGTAATCTTGTGTGGGCAGACATATCATTGTTGATTAGATTGTAATTCTTTGAGGATTTATATAGAGATGCGCCCCACCCAACTGTGGGTGATGACCCTGATTGGATAATTTCCATGAAGGTGTTACCCCACCCATTCAGGGTGGGTCTAAATTAAATCACTGGAGCCATATAAATGAGCTGATAAACAGAAGGAACTCAGTGCAGCTGAGAGTGACATTTTGAAGAGGAGCTACAGCCAAGAGGGACACTTTGAAGAATCCCCAGGAGCTGAGAGAAGAACTGCAGTTTACAGAGATATTTTGGAGACAGCCTTTGAAAGCAGACTTTTGCTCCAGAGAAGCTAAGAGAGGACAAATGCCCCAAGAGCAACTGAGAGTGATGTTTTGGAGAGAAACTGAAGCCTAGAGAGGAGCATCCTGGGAGAATGCTATTTTGAAACCAGAACTCCGGAGCAGACACAAGCCACTTGCTTTCCTAGCTAACGGATTTTCCGGATGCTATTGGCCATCCTCCAGTGAAGGTACCCGATTTTTGATGTGTTACCTTGGACACTTTGTGGCCTTAAGACTGTAACTGTGTAACCAAATAAACCCTCTTTATAAAAGCCAGTCCATTTCTGGTCTTTTGCATTCTGGCAGCATTAGCAAGCTAGAACAGATGTCTTCTCACTAGAGAAGGGCTCTGATGTCTCTTTCACTTTGTAAATGAGGGAGTTGAGGTTCAAAGGGCATAGAGAAGGTCAGTGAGAGCCTGATCAGAGGGCTTAGACCTGGATGTTTGCCTCTAGGTCTGTGAGGGTGGCTAGTCAGTTACCCTGCAGCCTTTGGAGGGTCCACCCTTCTGGGAGGAAAAGGGGAGTGATGATGACCTTGTGTTGGGACTCTTTGAGCACACCTGTTATGTGCCAGATGCAGTTCCTGAGTTCTTAATTAGGCCTCACAACCTCCCTGTGATTCAGAAGAACAAACTGGGATGTGGAGAGGTAGGGTAACCTGCCAGAGGTTCTCAGTGGTAAAGAGACAGGGCTGTTTCCTGCCTTCAGGACTCAACTGTGTGATTTATGAAGTACTTTCAGTGTGCTAGGCTTTCTGCATGCATGGCTGTATCAGCCCCTCACGGTATAAGCAGTAGGATCCCTGGGGTTACATTTCAAGACAGGGGATCCGAGAAGCTGTCACCTGTTAGGGGGGTGGGGGGAGGAAGGCAGTGGCAGAGCTCCAATTCACACCAATGTATTTGCCAGCTTAGTTGAAGCCAGTTTAACAGGGAACAGTGTGTCTGTCCCTCTCATTCAGGCCTTGAGGTTTCATTTGGTCCACTGAGGATTGGAGAGGAAAGCTCTGTGTGGTTCAGGTAAGTCTCTGTAGGCCTAAGGAGACCCCTTTGTGGGCCCGGTTAGAGCCAAGGTGTTCTGTGTAGTCCCTACCCTTGCAGAGCCCCAGGCTGATTGGAGATGGAGAGACTTTTAGGAATAGACAGAAACTGGGCTCCAAGAGTAAAGTGTAGTGGTTCGAACAGTCAGAGGCTCAGGAAGGAGAGAACCATGAAGCCGATGAGGAGGGGTTTCTGTAGCATGGTAGGAGGAGGGCTAGACCTGGAGTTAGGCCACCTGAGTGCAAGTCCCAGCCCAGCCAGACTTCCTGGGTTCAAATCCTGCCTCCTGTATGTCCTGGCTGTGAGACCTTGGGCCAGTTGTTTAACCTCTCTGTATTTAAGTTTCCTCTAAAAATGGCAGTGATAGAACCTACCTCATAAAGTTGGTGAAAGTTAACTGAGTTAATCCATATAGAGCCCTTGAAAGGTTACCTGGCACACTGTTAAGCATCTAAGTGATAGTTACAGTAATAATAATGAAAATAACCATATCTGCTGGCTGGCTGACCTTGGACAAGTCATTTGTTCTTTCTTTTTCCAATTGGGCATCTGGGCTCAGAAGTTAAGAATTGCCTGGAAGGTTCTTATGGCAGCTATAGTAGGATAAGTATGTGATGCTCTTAGCAGGTGCTTGACCCAGAGTGGAAGAGCCAGGGCTTGAGTTGATAGAAGGACTCTGTTTGGGGTTGGAGGGGTGGGGCATGAAGAGGTGCTGGTGTGGGTTTAGAAGTAGGACTTGTGCAGGGAAGTCTTGTCTAGCCAATTGGAGAGCCTCAAATGCCAAGTCAATGTAGTTCTGTGGATAGTAGGAGTTATTAGAGTTTAAGTCCCGAGGATATAGGCAGAATTACATTTTAGAAAGAGAATCCCAGTGGTCAGTATGGAAGCTGGGTTGCGAGGCTCCTAGGCAGACGATGCCAGCCACTGAGCAGAGCTGGGGCCGTGGCTGCAGGACTGGCTGGAGCCCTTGCCAGCTTGGTGAGTCGCCGAGACCAGGTGGGTGGCCTTGGTTCAAGTTCATAAGAGACATGGGGACTGTTTGCACTAGAAGGTCCTTCCCCGTTCTTACATTCTGTGCTTCTAACTTGAGTTGGGAGGGTTACAGAATGGGAGTAGGAGGTTTGCACATCTTTTTAAAAATTGAAACAAGTTTTTTATTGAAAAATACATGAATTAGTAAAGTTTAAACAACATAGAAGGGAATAAAGTGAAAGAAGTCTCCGTCCCTTTAATTTTCAGCCCTACTCCCCCCACAAAGTTGCTGTTAACAGTTGTGTGTGTGTCCGTTTCAGAACTTGCCATGTGTAGATGCCTATATTAACCCAAATGGGCTTTTTTTCCCCAATTACAATGTACTGTATAGATAATTCCATGTCAACCATGTAGTCTACCACCTTCTCTTCAACCACACACATGTATAGACTAGTGTCAATGTACTATAATTTAACTAGTCCCTTCTTGATGGATACTCGGCTTGTTTCTAATTTGCCCTTAGAAACAAGGATGCAGAAATGGGGATTGAATCTAATTGTTTTGCCCCTCACCTTAGGAAGATAATTAAAAACTGATCTCTGGTATAGATGAGACCTGTGTTCAGTTTGAAGGTTCTAAGCCCTTCTTACTCTGTGCTCTTAAGCAGGTGAATTAACCCCTGTGAGTGTGGGTTTCCCATCTGTAAAATGGGGCCATTGTAAGTGGGACATAGGATTGTCTTTCACATGCACGTAGCAAGTGCTCAGGTATTCATTGTAATTGCCTTTAATTCTTTTCTTCCTGAACCCTCTGGATGCTCTCCCTGCCTTTCTTCCTGGTGGCCCAGGTGGTGTGTGATGAGCATGGCTCCCGGGGCTTCGGCTTTGTCCATTTTGAGACCCACGAGGCTGCTCAGCGTGCCATCAGCACCATGAACGGGATGCTGCTGAACGACCGCAAAGTGTGAGTGGCCAGGGCTGAAGGCACAGTCATGGCACTGCTGGCTGGGAACTGGCACTGCCCACCACCATCAGACGAGCACCAGGCACCAAGCAGCGGGCAGTGTCCTTCCTAGCCGGGTGTCCTTGGACAAGTCGCTCAGTCTCTCAGGACTTGCTCCCTCATGTAAAAACTGGTTGATGAGTTACCTTAGAAGATTGCTCTGGGTAGTAAATGAAGTGATGATTTTGAAATTCTAGGGGAACGGCTAATGGCCAAATCATCACTGGACTTAATGATTTCACTGGCTTTCCAGCCCTTTCAGCCTGGCTGTGAATTTTTTCCTTAAGCCCTTTGTGTTGTTTCATGGGATTTTTGGATAAGAAGAAAAGTGGGCATGTGCTTAGCCTGCCCTCTTCATACGATGAAGTCTGGTATCATTCCGACTTCACAGATGGGAAAATTGAGATGCAGATGTGAGAGAGAATCTGCTTCTTGCAGTTCCCCTCCCCCAGTTTTGAGTCTCCCCATCTTATCAGCCATGCTCTGTGCTGGGGAGTGAAGGAGGCGCAGAGCTGGGAGGCACACAGAGAGTCCTTTTTGTCCATGGTTTCTCAGGACAGGCTCCTGTCAACAAAACTGAATCTTGGCAGGCATTTTCCAATTCTCAGAAGGATGGTATCTTTTTTAGTTAGAATTTACTGAAGTTTATCTTTGCCTCTGTTTTCAAGTTTTAGTGCTTGGTATAACTTGTTTGTGCTAAATGTGCTGCAGATACCATGAAAATTTCTTAGGCTTGATTTTTTTTTCTCTTTAATCTAGGATACTTTGTTAGATGTGTTTATATGAGCTTGGAAATGCAATTTAAAAAATTCTTTTTAAGTGCTTTCTGTCCCTCCCCATTAGCAACACTGGCATGAACTGGGTCTGGTTTGCTCGCCACTGTTCCCCAGTGTACCCAGTACATGCTAAATAAATAAGTGAATCCCTGTGACCTGAGTTGATCCCCAGTGTTGCAAGAATGAAAACTGAGGCCCAGATAAGTTAAGTGAGTTGCTCAGGGTCACACGGCTAGGCAATTGCAGGGCCAGGATTTAAGCCCTCCTCTATCCAACTCCCAAGTTCATGCTCTCATCTCTTGAGCTCTCAGCTGCCTGGTGTACAGTAGGAGTTCTGTGCACATTTGTCACAAGGGTTCAGTCTCTTAGCCTTATGTTAAGGACAAGCTCTGGAACATATAATCTTGGCTGCTGGAGGTGTTTGGACTTGGACGTGTTCCATCTGAGGAGAATTTCCCTGTCCGATTTCCTGGGGAGGCCTGGGGAGGGGCTTTGATTTCCCCAAGTGGCCCAGGGCTGCTGGGTGGGCTGGGGTTGAGGTAGCAGGTGGCTGATGGCTGGTGGCTGCCCACCCTGTTGGTATGTCCACAGCTTTGTTGGCCACTTCAAGTCCCGACGGGAGCGGGAGGCAGAGCTGGGGGCTCGGGCCTTGGAGTTCACCAACATCTACGTGAAGAACCTCCAAGTGGACATGGATGACCAGGGCCTGCAGGACCTCTTCTCCCAGTTTGGTGGGTGTGTTCCCCAAGGCTGGGGGAAGGGGTCTGTCACTGTCTCTCTTTTTTTCCCTGCCCCCAGGTCTGCCTGGGCAGAAGGGCTCTCCTGGGGCTCCCTGAGGACTTATGGGAGACAGAGGTGGGGTGAGGGGGACAACCTGGGGCCTCCCATACTCCCCTCTGAGCCAGGTTGGTCCTTCCCAGGGAAGATGCTGAGTGTGAAGGTAATGAGAGACGACAGTGGTCACTCCCGAGGCTTTGGCTTTGTCAACTTTGAGAAGCATGAGGAAGCCCAGAAGGTAGGAACCTCTCCAGGGCCCTGTTCCTATGGGGAGGCACCAAACTAGGACTAGGAAGAATGGAGGTCAGGAGCAGGGTGTGGGGGGAAGCCAGGGTGCTCAACAGCCCATGGAGGGGAAGAAAGTCCCTCCCCAGCCTAGGCCTGGAAGAGTGGGAGAGTCCCCTAAGCACCCGGGGCCCTTCCTGCTTGTGGTACAAAACCAGAAAGCTTCATCCTCCTTTGATTGCTATTTCCCTGCTACCCCTAAGGTTGGCTTCTTTTTATAGACTCTCGTATGGGAGCTAGGAGAGGCCTTTGAGGCTATCCTTTTCTTGAATTGATTGGGGGTGGGGATTGAGGCTAGGGAGGGAAAGTGCCATGTTATTTATTACTTCTGGGCCTTTGAAAGAGCTGTTTTCTTAAAACATTTCCCATCTCCTACTCTTTACCCCAGTGTTGTCCAATAGAAATATAGGTGAGCCATAAACGTAATTTAAAATTTTCTAAAAGGTACACTAAAACTGTGTGTGTGTGTGTGTGTGTGTGTATGTATAAACTGAAGTTAATTTTAATCTTATTCAACCTAATATGTTCCATGTGGTATCATGTCAACATATAACCAGTCTAAAAATTGGGACTTGACATTCCATTTTTGGTGCTAACTCTTTGAAATCTGGTATTTACAGCATTTGCCAATTTGGACTAGCCACAGTTCAAGTGTGGCTAGTGGCTGTGGCTGCCATATTGGACGGTGTAGCTTCAGACTATTTAATTCCTGATTTTTGGTCTCAGCTTATACATTCCCTCTTTGTCTTCACGCACTTCTGATGAGGGGCGCTTCACCTGTCTGCCCATCACTAGCACAGATGAATGTGTATGGAATCGAGGGAAGGGGTGGTGTCTCATTTCCCCACTAAATTTCTAATACTGCACCTACTAGTAGGTTCCAAATATGTATTTGCTGAGCAAGTGAATGCTCCAAGGTCACACAGTTAGTGATAGAGTTGGGATTGGAGTGTCTTACGTGGCCTCCCACTATAAGACCCTTTTCATGGCCACTGCCTGTTAAAATCGTTGGACACGGAAGACCTCAGTTTAGTGTGGTTTGGGGCTGGAAACCTGGATCCTGATGCCATCTTGATAGTAGCTGCTTTTTATTCAGCACTTTCCATGGGCCAGGCACTGTGCTAAGTGTGTTGTATACATTTCATCACTTTTCCCACCAGGGTGGGCTCTACTATTAGCCCTGTGTTAGAGGTAAGAAAATCAAGGCTCTACGAGGTTGCAGCTAGTGAGAGAGAGACCTAGGATTAGAACCCAGGTGTTTCTGATTCTGGAGTTTTCTTCTTAAGCAGATGGGTCCTTGGACAAGTCCTACCCTCTCTCTTGGCTTTGTTTTCCTCAGCTATAAAATGACAAGCTGGAGTAGATGGGCAAGGTATGGGGTTCCATAGACTCGAGGGTTTTAGAGACTTTGGAAATAACCTTTAAAACTGATATGGAACAGTCAGGTGCATATTTGGATGGGGAAGAAAAGTCATCATGTGAAAAAATTACTGATGAACTGATTGCTTAAATGAACTTCTTTTATACATTTCTTCTGACTAACACAAGTGTCATGCAGCCAAAACTACTGAAGAATTAGGATCTGGCAAAGCTAGGCCAGTTACCAGAAGAAAAGAAAAATCAATGGGGGTTTAAGATACAAATGTTTCATTTAAAATTTTAAAAAAATGATTAGAGTCCTCACAGATTAGCCAAAAGGATTCTTACGTGCTGTGAAATCAAATCTGATGTGAAGACTGTCGATCATGCTGTCATGCAATTTTGAAAGACTTATGCTTGTTCTTTGTTTTCATAATCAGTGTGTAGAACCTATATTTCACTTTTCAAGATGGTACCCTAATCACTTTTTTTTTAATCAATGTATTCTGAAATGTTGTCGTGCCCTCCTCCCCGTTTTGTTTAGTTTTTTTTAATTGCATTCACATTAAGGGCTTTTTTCCTGGTAGTAGTTATCCTCAGCTAGCAAGACCATCCTGGCCATCCTGGGTGGCCCCTTCTAGGCTCAGAAGATGGTTCGGAGGGCAGGGTGGCTACCGAGCACGTGCTTTCCCCTTCTCACTGCAGGCCGTGATGGACATGAACGGGAAGGAGGTGAGCGGGCGGCTGCTCTACGTGGGCCGGGCCCAGAAGCGGGTGGAGCGGCAGAGTGAACTGAAGCACAGGTTTGAGCAGATGAAGCAGGACCGGCTAAACCGTTACCAGGTGAGGGCCAGGCTCCTGGTGAAAGAGTACTTACGCATACAGCACCGAGAATATGACTCCTTCCTCTAGCAGGTCCACTTCCAGGAACTTGGCTCAGGGCAGGATGAAATGGGCACTGGGCTGTCCTTCACTGCCTTGTTTGTCACACTGGAAGACGTGGACACAATCCAGTTGCCCAGCCATAGGGTTTGGCTGGGTTGTTCTTGGTTTTGGTTGGGATTATCCTTTGTGTGGGAAGATTTAGTCTCCCTTACACCCACCCAACAAATGCTGGTTGTTTCTGTCAGTCATGGTGTATTAGTTAGGGTTCTCTAGGGAAACAGAATCAAATGAGAGGTGTCTCTGACTATAAAATTTGTAAAAGTGACTCACACAACTGTGAGTATGCACAAGTCCGAATTCTGTAGAGCAGTCAGCGAACTGTCAACTCCAAGGAAGATGTCCGATGAACTCCTCAGGAAACGAACTGGCAACTTCGACGAACTCCTCAGGAAACGCTTCGCTGGGCAGCCAAGGAAGAAGTGAAGGTCCTCTATCTGTCTCACTTATAAGTCTTCAACTGATTAATTGGATTAAATCTAGCCAACTACATTCTCTCATTGTGGAAGACATGCCCTTCGGTGAGTCATCAGTCACAGCTGCAGCCAACTGACTGATTTAATAAACCAGCCTGTTGGTTTATTAACCAGCCACAAACTCCTGGCAGCAACTGTTAGGGCAGTGTTTGCGTGACTGTACAGCTGCGTACTATCACCTGGCCAAGGTGACACATGAACCTAACCATCACACATGGACAACCACTGTCTCCATAATTCCAAATGCCCCTATGGAATGTTCTCCCAGTTGAGATAATTAGATCATATATGTTATATCAAAGTGAGAATGTTGTATAGCTAGTAAAATTAAATTAATAAATTAAAACTATAGATCAGTGATTTAACTTGTTTTGAGAAATGAACCCCTTTAAAAACGTTGATAGAAGTTGTAGCTCTGTTGTGGAGAGGTGTGTGTGTATCATATATTGATGGCTCTAAACAGGAAGGGTATTGGGGATTGAATCATGTCCCCCAAAAAAGGCATGTTCAGCCCCAATCCCTGGTCCTGTGGGTATAAATAGGTCCACTTGTAAACACGACCTTTGAAGATGTTATGAGTTAAGCTGTGCCCAGACTGAGGGTGGGCCTTATCCCAATGTGGCTGAAGTCTTGCCATTCCAGCAGAGGAATCTGGACACAGAAAAAGAAGCCACAAAAAGCAACCAGAAGCTGGAAATCAGTGGACTTAGAAGACAAAGAAGACACTGCCATGTGCATTGCCATGTGACAGAGAAACCAAGGAACCTCCAAAATTGTCAGCCAGCCAGAATTTACCAACCCCAGGAGGAAGCAAGCCTCTTCTAGCATCTGAAACCATAAGCAAATAAATTCCTGTTGTTAAGCCAGCCCATTGTATGGCATTAGTTTCTGCAGCTATAAGAAATTAAAACAGTTTCTGGTACTGGAAAGTAAATGTTCTATTACAAATATATAAAAATATGGAAATGACTTTATGATTGGATAGTGGGTAGAGGCTGGAAGAATTATGCAGAGCTTCATAGAAAAAGCCTAGATTGCTTTGAAGAGACTGTCGGTAGAAGTATGTACGTTAAAGGTACTTCTAATGAGGCTTCTCATGGAAATAATAAAAGTGTCATTGGGAACTAGAAGAAAGGTAATCCTTGTTATAAAGTGTCAGAGAACTTGGGAAATTTTGTGTTCTGATGTCTGATGAAAGGCAGAACTTGGAAGTGATGAATGTGAATATTCAGCTGAAAAGATTGCCAAATTTAGGTGTGGAAAGTGCAGCCTGGTTTCTCCTCGTGGTTTATAGTAAAATGTGAGAGTAAAGAGAAGCTGAGTACTGGACTCATCAGCACAAAGAAGCCAGAGTTGATGCCCTGAAAAATCCTGAGCCTTTCCAGGTGGTGTGCTCTGAAACCAGGGCTGGAAGCAGCTCTGTCAAGGATCTCCCTGAGCTTTGAGGTAGTGAGTCCCCAAAAGACAGTGCTCCATGTGAGGGCTTCACGGAACAGCCATTTCCTAAAGAGGGTGTGACTGAACATGGATCCAGTCAGGCATCTCAGGAGGGATGGATTAGAAATGCAGTTGTCCAGAGAGAATCATGGAAAATTCTGTTGTCTGATGGTTTGGACTCACTTGAGCTACACGCAAAGCCTACAAGGTTTTTTTTTTTTGCAACATTTGTATGAGCAGAACCCCTGCCAGCCTGGAGTGAAAGGGACAGAGAAGGGATGAATTGAAGGAAGAATGACTTCAAGAGCAGAACCATGGAAGCACAAGTCTAGACCAGAAAGATCTCCATGGTCCAAGAAAACTGCCCACCCATGTGTGTGGAAAGGGTGGGTCGCCCCTGTGCTTGGAGTGGGCAGGTCATCTCCCCTGGCACTTGGAGGGGGTGGGCTTTGTGCCCTGTTCAGGGAGAGTGCTGCCACCCCAGTACTTGAGATGGCAGGGACTTCATCTCCAGTGTTTGGGAACAGTGTGGCTGCAACACAGGCACTTGGAGTGGCAGCTCCACCACCCCTGCCATCAGGCCCAAAGGACAAAACATCAGTCCATAGATGACTCTCAGACCTTGAAATCTAATGGAGTTTGCCTTGCTGGATTTTGGACTTGTTTGGGATCTGTGATCCCTGTTTTCCTTCCAATTTCTCCCTTCTGGAATGAAAATGTTTATCCCAAGCCTATCCCTCCATTGTATAATACAAGCAGATAATTTGATTTCTAGGTTTCACTGGTCCATCAAACAGGAATTTTGCCCTAGGACAGATCACACCCATAACTGATTTTGATGAGACTTTGTACTTAGCATTGTTCTAAAGTGGTTTAAGGCTTTTGGCATGTTGTGATGGACTGAATGTATTTTGCATTATGGGAAGAACGTCTTTTTGGGATCCAGAGGTAAACTGTTGGGGATTGAATCATGTCCCCCACAAAAGGCATGTTCCGGCCCCAACCCCTGGTCCTGTGGGTGTGAACCCATTTGTAAAGGGGACCTTTGAAGATGTTATTAAGGTGCCCAAACTGCATGAGGGTGGGCCTGAATCCGGTATGGCTGAAGTCCTTATAAGCAAAGGAAATTGAACA
>PVKY010008775.1:0-13866 GCA_004027775.1 Bradypus variegatus
AATTGGAGAAGGTAACCCCAGAATTGTGAGGGATGATAAATTTTCCTGTTTCCTTGTAACCTGGGAAAGATTTAGAATTAAGTAGAGGAATGTCTGACAGAATCCACTTCGAACTTGTGTGTTTTTTGTACTTTATGTGCTTTAAATGTTTAAAAGAATTTGGCCCATAAGAGTAATTTAAAATGTGTAACTCAGTACTTGATTTAGGCTTGTGATTTTAAGTTGAAATCTTACCAAATTTATATATAGTGTTGGAGCATTTAATAGCCTTTTAAATTCAACAGATTTATAAAATTTAGTTTATTAGAAATTAAGTACACCAGAGATTTCATTTGTCAGACAATCAAGATATCTCAAAAGGAAATAGAATGTGCTATCCTTATAAATGTCATTTATAATGTTTGTAGATACTTAATTAAATTGGAAAGTCAGATGAAATTTTATTCAAAGTCCCTTCCAAGTGGTTATTAGAATTTGTGAGTAATAAAATAATAAATTGATTTGTAAGAATTACATTTTTGTTTTATAGTTATACTTAGTGAAATATTGCCTTTTAAAACCAACAGCAGTTGCTATGATTATTATTATTTTCATGGGATCTTCTATTGGTTTCCTAGGGCTGCCATAACAAAGTACCACAACAGAATGGCTTAAAACAAGAGAAATCTATTGTCTCACAAGCTGTTGGCAGGGCCATGCTCCCTCTGAAATATGTGCAGGAGAATCTTAGCTTGTTTCATTTTAGCTTCTGGTATTTGTTTGCAATCCTTGGCAATCCTGGGCTTTAAAATATATTACTCTGTTCTCTGATTCTTCCATCTTCACATGGCCTCCCTGGTGTCCATTCATATCTATGTCCCAATTTCCTCTTTTTATAAAAGCACTAGTCATATTAGGTTAGGGCCACCCCAATTCAGTTTAGCCTTATTTCAACTAATCACATCTTCAAAGATGTTACTTCCAAATAAGGTCACATTCACAGGACCAAGGCTTTGGATTTGAACATATCTTTTGGGGGATGTAATTCAACCCATAACAGTGCCTATCATAGGTTTTTGACATTTCTTGTTGCCATGTTTAGGTTATTCTCTTAATCAAGTTGTTTTTACTTATGCATCGTGTTTTTTTTTTTTTTAAATAAATGGTCATCCCAGACAAGGCTGTGAATCAAACCTTGCCTCTGCCACTCATTCAGTGGGTACATTAGTGTATATTTTTGTTTTAACATAATCCTCACAGTATTGTTATAAGAATTATATAAAATAAATTGAATAAATCACCTAGCAGGATTTCTAGTAAATAACAGAATCTCAATAGTGGCAGCTACTACTATTACTACCATTAGTCCTACTAATACATTGCTTATCTTTAGTTTTTCATATTTTGGGAAACAAGAAAATATTTGTGCTTATGTATTTCTTTAGTTACCAACTCTATTAGTTTCCTATGGCTGCTATAACAAATTATCACAAAGTTAGTGGCTTGAAACAGCACACATTTATTCTCTTATAGTTCTGGTGTTCAGAAGTCAAAATGAGCCTAATGGGGCTAAAATCAAGGTGTGGCCAGGACTGGTTCCTTCTGGAAGCTGAGGAGAGAATCCATTCCTTGCCCCTTCCATCTTTTATAGTCTGCTGGAATTCCTTGGCTTGTGGACACATCACTCAAATCACTGTCACATTACCTTTTCCTCTCTGATCATAATGCTATTGCCTCCCTTTATAAGGACCATTTTGATTGCTTTAGGCCCTCCAGATAAACCCAAAATATCTCTCATTTCAGGATCCTTAATTTATTCATTACTGCACGGTCACTTTTGCTATGCAAGGTAAAATATTCCCAGGTTCCTTTGATTAGGAAATGGACATTTGGGAGGAGGCTATTATCCAGCCTTTGAATTTTTTGATTAAAACATTTCTTTCAATGTTGAAAGATTAGGATTCTTGTTTAAGTTATATCAGACCCAAGAAAATGTCAATAATGTGTGCTTTTGTATGTCTGTGCAAGAGGTGTATGTCATGGGGATTATTGATACTTAACTTATAATGAATTTGATAAATATAAATATAAATAATATTAAATTGAGGGACTCACATATTTATTTCAATTAATATTTCAATCTTGCAATAATTAACATGGTATTTTTTCTGCTTTGCTAAAGCTGCCATTTTGCAAAACACCAGAAATGGATTGGTTTTTATAAAGGGGATTTATTTGGTTACAAAGGTACAGTCTTAAGGCCATAAATTGTCCAAGGTTAGGCATCAACAATAGGGTGCCTTCATTGGAGAAAGGCTATTGGCATCCAGAAACCCTTTGTTAGCTGGGAAGTCATGTGGCTGGCATCCACTCGCTCCCAGGCTGCATTTCAAAATGGTGTTCTCCAAAATATCAGCATCAGCTTTCAACAGTCATCTTCAAAATGTCTCTCTAAGCTTGCAGCAGCTCTCCAAAATGTCACTCTCCACTGCTCTGAGGTCCTTCTGTTTGTGAATTCTTTCCTAGGACTCCAGTGATTTAATTAAGACCAATGGGTGGGGTAGCACCTCCATGGAAATTACCTAATCAAAAGTCTTGCCCATAGTTGATTGAGTCACATCTCCAAGGAAATACTTAATCAAAGGATTCCAACCTATTCAACACTAATATGTCTGCCTCACAATATTGCATCAAAGAACATGGTGTGTTGGGGGACATAATGTACCCAAAGAGGCACAGTATTGTTTAAACCTGACTCCTGGTCCTGTGGTTGTGAACTCATTTATAAATAGAATCTTTGAAAGTTCCTATTAAGATGAGGCCAAACTGAATTAGGGTGGGCTTTAATCCAATATGATTGGAATCCTGATAAACAAAGGAAATTTGAACACAGAAGTAGAAGCCAGAGGCTTAAGAGACAGAAAGAAGAAATGTGACAGAGGGTTGCTGGCAAGCTGCCACCAGAAAGCTATTGACCTCCAAGAAAGCATGGCCTACTTATACCTTGATCTTGGACTTCTAGTCTCAATATGAAAATATGACAAATACATGTTGTGTAAGCCAACCAGTCTGAGGTATATGACAGCAACCCAGAAAATGAAGTTGTGTGGAATTTATGAATTTTTCCAGAAAAACCCAGAGTTGTAGGATTGGTTAAATGAACTTTTATCTCACCTGGGAAGAGAAGGTATTTTACATATGAGCAAACTGAAGCAGAAAGAGGGAGGAGGGATGGGAACATTAGCGGTGTTTTACAGAAAATATCATGGCACTATTCTAACAGAATATTGAATTTCAGCTAAGACTCAAGAGGAAAATAATATTTCCTAGAAAGGGGATTTGACCCATCTGCCTCTACCCATTAAAATAGTGAATTACCAGGTCAGGTAGAAGAGTCTGACTGCTAAGATTGGATGGAGTCTGCAAGCAGGTCCAGATAAGGTGCCATTCAGATGTCTCCTACACTGCAAAGCCCAGTGTAGGGAAATGGAGTTAGCAGAATTCACAAGGTGCAAGTAAAGAGGAAATACTGCTAGATTTAGAAGTAAGAGACCAAGATTTCTAATTTTCATAATATGGAAGATAGAATATCATGAAAATCATCCTGCTTCAAAACACCAAGAAATTCTGCATAAAGTATAGCAAACATCCTTTTAGATATATAGCTTAGCTTTTGAACAATCAAGGAAATTCCTCCAGGTGCCAAAAGTGAAGAGAAAGTTAAAAGCCAGAGAGTTAAACTGATACTTTCACTACCTTGGAGGCACTTGGTTTCAAATGTATTCCTTAACTTTAAGCTTATTAATTCAATTATACATGGAAAGTTTTGAGGATGAACTAAGTACCAAAAAATAAAAATAAAACAACCAAGAGTGGAGAAATTGTATGTGGGAAATGAAGCAGAGAAGCAGGGGAATACTTGAAAGGGACAGCTGAAATACTTTCCATCTTGAACCTAAGGTATACCTCTGGAGCAGGTGACAACAAACACTATGCAGAATTGCTGGAATGAAGGAAAATTTCAAAGCTCTGTTTAGGCTTAAGTGGTTCTCCGCAGAGTTGCTTGATTCTCATCATCTGTTAAGAATCTGTCTACAAATTAGCAAGCCTTTGGTTTTTCTTCATCTTCTTCTCTTCCTATGTCTCCTCTTTCGTCTCCTCCCTACTTCTCTTCTTTTTTAGTTAATGACAATATGTTTTATAAATATTATTGACCTGCTGGCTATAGTATCCTAAAATTTACATAAGGGTCTCTTACCTTCTCTCTCCACCCCAACACCTCCAGCCTTCCCCCAGGGAAAAGACGTCACTCTTTGATCATTGTTCATTTGTTTGTTTTGTTTGTTTGTTTGTTTTTGTTTATGACAGAGCTCTTCACTGTGCTGATCTTACTTACTCCATTGCCTTTCTTCTCTTTCTCATGTATCTCTACCTCCCCATTCAGAATTTAACATTGTACCCATTTCTAATCTTTATACATCAAAACAAAATATATTTTCTCAAGATGACATGATCCCTTTTGTCATCATTTTTTTCTTTTTACAATCAATTTTCCTAGAATCACGATCTATGCATATTTTCTATATTATCCTACTTTGAAAACTTCAAATCCCATATTTGCCTCAGTGCCAATTACTTGATTAAAATTTCTGTTACCAAGATCAGTAATCTTCTTGATGTTAAAGTCAATGAATGATGTTAAATTAAGCAGCCTCAAAACTGTTGATCTACTTCCTCCATCTTGAAAACTTCCAGCATCTTAAAACTATTTTTCCTTTTATGTATGTGATACCACTGTTTCTTATTCCTTCCCCTCCTATAAGAGTGCCTTAAAATCTATGATGAAATATTCTTTCCAATAAGATCTCTTATATGCTGATGTTCTCCCAATAAGATCTCTTATATGCTGATGTTCTCCCAATAAGATCTCTTATATGCTGATGTTCTCCAGGATTTTGTCTTACTCTTCTCATATTATTCCTGGATGATCTCACACTCTACAATAGCTTCAACTATCATATATACAGGCTGACACATTCAATGCTTGTTTGTTCTCTTTAGCTCAAATATATAATTCAACTTCCTACTAGACATTACCTCTTGGATGTCCCATAAGCACATCAGATTAACTATGTTGAAGATCAATTTATTATCCTCCCCATAAAATATTCTCTGTTATTCCTTATATCAGAAAGGAACATCATGTTATACATAGTTAGCCACATTAAAGACCCAGGTATGATTCTCTACTCTTCCTTTTCTCTCATCTACTCACCATACTGACTTTGAAACCTTTCAAACACTCTTTCCCATCTGAATCTTGTTGGAGATTTCCTGGAGAGGGGTTGTATAATCATTTGCTATTGAGTATGTAAGGTTGCACAGCCAGAGTTGACTCTGTAAGAAAAGTGGAAGGTAAGTTCTGAACCATGAGTGTGCATGCCAGTATTAATAAATGGAATTTTAGAAAATATGAGATGTTTATTTATTAAACTTTGGTGTATGGTTTATTTTTAAATTTGACTCTCTTGAAAAATTCCATATTATAATCAATGTCAGGACTTTGTGAATATAGTTTTTCAAAGTGTAAAGTTAACACATTATAACGTCAATTAACTGAAATAGGTGTCCTCAAAGAGAGTGCAAAACAAAAATATTAATAGAATACAGCTACTATCATCTTTCTAAATTTGTATGAATTAATCAAATTATACAAAAAGAATGAAAAGAAAAATATTCAATAATTTAACTGAAAATTTCCCCCTTTTATATATGTATAACATATTTATTCCTACTCAGGGAAAGAAAAGAATATGGAAGGAAGTAAAAGTAAATTACTGAAATATGTTTCCCCACATCCTTTTATTATTTTTTTTTCAAATATGGTATGCTTGTTTTACCGTGGAGAGATAGATTTATTTGATAAAAATGAAAACTATTGAATGATAACATGCAGGCAATTCTATTGTTGAATAAAAATTTCAACTTTGTATAGTACTCTTTTTTCTATCCAAATTTAATTCAAAGATCAAGATGATGTAGAGAACAAACATACCAAAGAATATTTTTTCAATCTTTCCATTATACTAGTGTATTAGAGTTTCATTTATGATTAAAAAATCATTAAAAATCACCATTTTAATTTTTGATCACTTTATTTTCAACACTTAGAGATGCATGGTTGAATTCAGTAAGTCATAACTAGTCTTAATAGCTCAGTAAAATATATCCATGAGTCTTTTTTTTACCTTTTTCCTTGAAGCTGCTTTAACAACAAAATAAGTAGTAAGAAAAAAACACAGAACTAACATAAAATTATCAGAGATGAGATAGAGAAACTTCTTTAGGGAGAAAAGGTTAGAATATATCCACCGGTGCTGAAGACTAAAAGAAGGATGAAGTAGAAATATGTCAATACCAGTAAAGAAAAAATTACCAGTGCCCAATCATCAACAGCATTAAAAGAACTAAAAAAAGGAATTTCTCCCAACCAGAAAATAAAGGAAGGCAGTTGGGGAATTCATGACTTTCATAATGCTTGGGCAGGTTAACAATCATAAACAGACTCAACTTTAGAATCTTATGCTTGGCAAAATACTCATGTATTCTCTGTTTCATTATTTCCTTTCACTGTAATTTTCATTGTCCTGAAGGCCTTTTTGGTCAATTGATTTACTTGAGGATGGACACCATGTCCAATATTGCTCTATGAACAGAACAGTGATTCAGTACCAATCAGATACTTCACATTAGAAGCAATTATTTGAGCAATAATTCCAATATTTGATAGACTGGAAGCCATAATCTATTGGGTATAAACCTGCATAGAACCTGCATTCTGTTAGTGCAGAGATGGCCACTATGTTTAGGTGTATCTTGTGACTTACTCAAAATTCAACTCCATTCAACAAAGAGTCCTCAATTAGGTTGTGTGAGAAAACGTTATCAGGACTAGGCCCATGAACTTTGATGGCTCAACATACAAACATCATGTCGCCGGGCCGGGAGCCGGACGGTGGGCACCTCACAGCCTGCGTCCCTCGGATCCCGGGCCGGCTCGGGGCCGCCGTGGCGCGCGGGTGCCGGGCCCTGCCTCGCAGCCACGGTGGAGGGGGGCGCTGCGGGGCGCTGCCGGCCCTTCCCCCGGGCGCCGCGGCGGCGCTGTTAGCGGCGGCGGTGGTGGCCGGGCCGAGGCGGCGGCGAGGGCGCGGGCGCGGGCGCGCCGCCATGGGCCTGGCCGGTCTGCGGGAGAATGTATTTACTGGACAAAGTTCTGTTCCTACATAGCCCGAACAAACGCTCTGGAATGCGTTTCCCGCTTCAGGAAGAGAACTCAGTTGCACATCACGAAGTCAAATGCCAGGGGGAACCAACAGCCGGGATCTGCAGGAAGCGGGAAGAGAAGAGTAACCCTGGGAACGCAGCACGGAGCACCCCGAAGTCCGAGGCACAGAAGATCAAAGACGCCAGGAGGGGCCCCCGGGCACCTTTTCCAAACCAAAAATCCGAAGCAGCAGAGCCTCTCAAAACTCCCACCTCGTCTTGAGATTGTACCAACGCAGCTGTCACCAAGCAAACTCTGAAAAAGCCCTCAAGGGCAAGGAAGCCCCGCGGAAAAAAGCTCAAGGAAAACCCCAAAAGAACCGCAAACTTACGGATTTCTACCAGAAGAGCAAAGCTGAGCTGCAATCTGAAGAAAGGAATAGACGAGCTGATTGAAAGTGGGAAGGAGGAAGGAATGAAGATTGACCTCATGGACGGCAGAGGCAGGGGCGTGACTGCCACCAAGCAGTTCTCCCGGGGCGAGTTCGTGGTGGAGTGCCACGGGGACCTCATGGAGTCCACCGACGCCAAAAAGCGAGAGGCCCTGCATGCACAGGACCCCTCCACGGACTGCTACGTGTACTGTTTTCAGTATCTGAGCAAAATCGACTGCGTGTTTGCAACTAGAGAGACGAATCGCCTGGGAAGACTGATCAACCACAGCAAATGCGGGAACTGCCAGACCAAACTGCACACCGACGGCGTGCCCCACCTCATCCTCATCGCGCCCCGCGACACCGAGGCCGTCTTCTACGACTACGGGGACCGCAGCAAGGCTTCCATGGAAGCTTACCGGCGGCTGAAGCCCCTTGCAGCATGCCCCCCTCCCCTTAACTGGACAAAGTGCCCTCAAAGGGAATCGATTTTTTTTTTACACACTTAATCTTAGTGGATTACTTCAGATGTTTTTTAAAAATATATTAAGATGCGTTTTCACTGTAGTATTTAAATATCTGTTACGTGTTTCCAAGGTGGGCTTAAACAGATGGACTTATTTTACCAAAACTTTTATATTCTAGTTGTTTTTGTACTTTTTTTTGCATACAAGTCAAAAGTTTGTGCTTCCATGCATGCAAAGACTCGGCACAGGTTTTAGAGGAAAGAGTCGGACGCGGACTGGGAGGCTGGGCGATTCTTCTGACTGGAGCTGAGGAGCCACGGTGCCCCCCCCCCCCCACACACACACGTTCCCCGCAGTGGCGGAAGTCACGGGGTGTGAGGAGGATACTGCCCCCTCGGCCAGGTCGGGATCCCTCCAAGCTCTTGTTCCCCTCAAGTCTCGACAGGCACACGTTTAAGGCATGGATATATTTTAATAAGGTTTCTTGGTAAGCTAGTCTTCCCCTCTGCTTTTTCTAAAGCTTACTGGCCCCGTGGCCCGTGACAGCGGGTCAGGCCTCTATGTGCTCTTCCACAAGGCTGCCACTTTTCTCGGCACTGCAGATCATCAGGGCAGGGAATCAAACCAGAGGCAGGCAAGGAAAAGCATGGCTTATCCATCCCCACCAGGGCAGGGTTTCCTGAAACTGAGTTAATTCTTTATAGGAAATGTGAACACTGAATTTATTTTTTAAAAAATAATAAAAAGCAAAAAGCAAACAAAAAAATCACATAAGAAAAAACAAACAAACAAAAAAAAACCCCACAGAAAACAACTTACATGTGCATAGGTCTTGATGCCAGTGAAGTTGCTGTGCTTTTTTTTTCTTCTTTTTTTCCCCATTTTCTTCTGTAGAAGATACTTAAGATGGTACTCCATTCTAATAATCAAAAATACAGTTTTGTAGAGGGATCAGAAATTACTTACCAGATACCTCCCTCGTGATTCTGCTGGGTTGAAGGTTGGAGGCCTGCTGCCAAGGCCTTCTGTTTGTCAGACCCCCTGGTGTCCTTCCTGCCAACTGAAGTGTGAGTCTCCAGGCCCTGAAGTGTGGGACCCTTGCCCCAGCTGTCACCAGAGCCAGCCTCAGGAAGGCACCCAGGTGCTCAGGGCAGTGGGCAGGGCCCGGTGTTCAGGAATCAACTGTAACGCTAGAAAATTTTCACCCTGACTGTGCTGTCCCTTTGCAAGGGTAGCTGGTCCTCACTCCCTGCTCACCCTCAGTCCAGGGGGCCGGGCTCTGGAACAGTCACCTGGGATCAGCAGCCCCTGGTCCCAGGTAAACGTGAATGGAGACAGGTATGAGAGCCTGTCCTCGTCCTTGGTCCCCACCCCAGGCCTCACGACGGTGCTAACTAAGAAAGTCTTCCCCCACTTCCCCCACCCCGACCCCACAATTGCCTGGTCAATGGTCAGCAAATTGGAGGAGGAGCCGGCAGGTGTGTGTAAACGTGAGATGAAATATCTTGGATGTACCTGCTTGTGGTTTACCTTTGTATTTAAAATAAACAAAAGCAAAGAAATACACTTGAAAATTATTTGTCATCATAAAATAGGACAAAAATTAAAATATTTATTGCCAGGTGAAAAAAAAATAAAAGAAAGACCTTGTCAATGTAAAAGTATATCAAAGCCCTAGCTCACATACTGCTGCTCTATATCTGTCTCTATTCATCCATGAGAATATCTTCTACTGACATAATATTTCTTCTGAACCCTGGATTTGATGGCAAACAATGTCCAAGAATGGACTGAATGTTGAAAACAATAGGCTGTGTTTTGGTGTTTGTAACAATTTTTAAGGGAAAAGTGTTGTGAGCCTAGTGGGTTCCCAAGTTGAATTCCATGATGCAAAAATCATTGTATAAATGACTATCTTAATCCCCTTTTACCCCAATAATTATAATTTCTTTCTTTTTGCTTGCTTCAGAATTGGTGCAGTGAAGATGGCAGGACTGAATTCTAAGGTATGACTTACCATAAATGCATGAATTGCAGTGTTCTCAAATGGCCCAACACAAGCACATGAAGAAGCCTGTCTTTTTCATCTGCAGTCTACAAAACTGATGCGGTTACCCCAGTGAGCATGGGAAATGCCTAGCAGTAAATGTAAAAACTCTGTATATTATAGAAACCCACTAAAACATGAAGAGACCTATGCTCTTAGAAACACTTTGTTGGCCCTCAAATCTCATGGAGTTGCATACAAGGTTAAACTTCCCTGTGTCCCAAGAATCATCCTTAAAAAGTTCTTGCAAGCTGACTCTCCTCAAACTGCTAGCCAGAATAGACAGAAGGTCAAGTAAGTGCTACAGAGTTGTGTTGTTTTGCCCAAAAGAAAACAAAAAAAAAAGGAATAAACACTGAGTGAAACTGAGGATTCTCTGAGAGAAATGGATGAGTCAGTTGGGTGAAACATGCTTCAGTTATATATACCAGGTTTTAATATTCCCTTTCTACATATGAATACAAGATTGAGATATTCAATGGGAAGACCCAGATTAGGAAATATAAACCCTATATTAAATTATGAAGAATAACTTATTTAATATAAATTTATTGCATGCATCATGCACAAAATGTCTGACCTAAGTGTTGATGGGGGTTCAGAGACAAATCCCACAGGCAACTGACCTCAAGAGACTTACCATTTCCATGGGAAATGGTGCTAATGTGTGACTATTACACAAGTATGAATGAAATAAATGCCACAATACAAGGACAGGCAAAGTGCTTTAGTGACAAAGAGGAAGAAAACACTTTCTTAGAACAAAATGACTTGAGTGAAGCATAGAAAATTTATTGTGATTTCACAGGAGTATGAGATTCCAGAATGAAGGAATCTCTTTTTCAAAGGCAGAAAGTCATGAGGGTGTATCTCACATGCAGGGAACAGCACATGATATATTTTGACTGTACCTCTACAAACATGTAAATGAGTTAAGGGAAATGGCACATTCCATATAATATATATGGAAGTGATTAAGATTAGTTTCTACAGACAATTGGGAGTCATTGAAGATTTTTGAGGATGAAGATGTAATAAAGTGACCATGCATTTAGGAAACAAACCAACTTTGACAGCAATGTAAAGAAAGGCACACAATGTGTGCTCAATAGCATTCAATAAACAAATACATTGTGGAAGTGAAAGACTGAAGGCAGAGAAACTATCCTGAATTCTAGGCAAGAAACAGAACTAATGCTAGAGAAGAGTCCAGGAGTAATATAAAGTAGAGAATGGTAGTGGGAATTAATATGCAATACATCTGCAGAATTTCCACAATCGGTGCTCCATTTAGGATGCAATGCATTTATGGAAACTGTAGTATAAAAGGGTATCAGGAATGGTGATTGAAAACCATATTCCTGAACAAAACTCTGAATAAATAGTAGTTATCATGAATAAAAATAAAATATATTGCTATACAGTTGTTGTTAATTTCCTACTTTCCAATCTCTGCAGCCCAGTTAAGAAGATAGGATGTTCATGTAAAATCATAAATGTAAGTAGACAGCTACATATGCTAAGTGTATGACATAGACATTAAGAGGAAAAGCAACTGAGAAAGAGATATGATGATAGTGACTGGTTATGAGAGCTTTCTGGAGTACATAAGGTTCTAGTTAAACCATTAAGGTTAAAATGATGCACAAGGGAAAGCAGGAAAAGGGGTGGCATTTTAGAAAACATAAAAGATAAATGCATGTGCAGAACTAGAAATGATGTTAGGTTGGAATGGAAGGAAAACTGTTAGGAGCATATAGAGTTGATATGTTTAAAGAAATAGAAAACAACCAAAGTATATAGGGTGATGAATCACAGGCTGCATAATAAGATTTCGTTTCATGTGCAATATTCTGTTTAAATGTTTAAGGAAGACAGGTGTCAAAGTAGTTTTTCAAGAGGGTCAATGTCAACTTCCAGTGACAGTTTCTGCAGTGGTAGGAACCAGACCAAGATAGATCAAGTAGGAATGAAAAGGTACACTTAGAAGTAAATAATGAAATAGCTTGGTGATTTAATATCTGTAGAGATAGTGGTTGACAAGAAGTCAGACTTGGCTCCAAGGCTTCAAGCTAAGACCTTGGGAGAGTTAAGCCAGTGACAGAAATAAAGTGATCCAAAGTGTAGAGAAGATTTGGAAAAAGAAAATGAGCTTGTTTTTGGATAATTGAATATTTAAATAATGGTTGAAGATCCCTGGAGATGTTCATCTGGCAGTTGGATACTCAGAGCAAATGCCCAGGGCCCAAATCAGGGCTGCAGATGTATGTGATAAATGCATGTCATTTGAAATAAAATTCAAAATAATGTAATTGCTAACATTTATAAAATTTGAAATAGTCAACTTATGCTCCAAAACATACAGAAAAGCAATATACTATTTGTATTTGTTTACAAAGAATCTCAATATGTTATGAAATTAGCTAAAATATGACTGCAATATTATTAATTACATTGTAATTAACAGTATTTTTCTAGTCTTAGTTAGATATAAAAGAACTTTTATTTTGTTTGTTTAAGGATGATGGTGAAAGAGCATTGACTCACATTTACAAAATTTGGTTAAAATTAGAAAAGGTGCTTTGAGTAGTTTTAATTTTCCCTGCAACCAATGGTAATTATTCTACTGACTTTAGAATTGCACTCAGAAATAGAATCAGTTCATTGGCATATTTAAATATATTATAATTCTGGGAAGTTGTATTGATGTTTTGAAAACAAGTTTTTACACGCTCATGTAAATTTCTTATGACTCTTTTCTCAAAAGCCCACTAATTAGCAACATAACGTTGGGGAACTTCCTGTGCCTCAGTCTACCTAATATACAAAATGGGCCTAATAATAGTATTTGCCTCACCAAAGTTGGGGGATTAAATAAGATAGTACCTGTGAAGTACTAGAACAGTGCCTAGCACTAATGGAGAACTCACTAAATTTTGACTGTTGTTATAAGGGAATAATATATGTATGCATTGTACAGTTGGGCACCTCACAACTTTGAATCATTAGCAAATAAAGCAATTGAGTTTTCTTCTAACCTTAGGATCCACACAAATCACTGGTAGGATGGTCCTTCAGTAGACATGCTTGAACAGGCAAATAGAAAGCTGAATGTAAACCTTACAAACATGGAAGTCGAGTAATCAAAAAGCAATAGTATATAGAGAAAAATACAATCCAGTTAACTAAAGTATTTGCAAAAATAACATATTCCATTGGTGTTTGTGTTTTTTTAAACAATGAAGTGTCCAAATATAGAGATTACATCTTTTATCCCCTTTTCTTTTATCACTTTTTCTCTTTTAGCATTTCTAATATTTCATTTATTATATCCCCAACATGTCTTAAGTAGGGAAGGATAAGTAGAATAGTGAAACATATTGTTATATTTGCAAATGGAAAATTCAGAAATTTTTATTGGTGGTTTGATTTTGTCTTAGCCAGTAATACCTAAGTAAATATCCTTCCATTGTTCCTCCATTTCTTCAGTGGGAACAAATTGCATTCCAACTATAGGTCAGATGTTATGTTAGGAACTAGAGAAATAATTTTTTTTAAAAATATGTTAATTTCCTTTCTTTCAATGAGTTTACATCTAGTAGGTGGTAAATATATATTTAAATACTTGTAAAATACCCTGATAAATATGATAAAAATTCATACAAGTCATAGTGGT
>PVKY010008776.1:0-13801 GCA_004027775.1 Bradypus variegatus
GCCACCCCCTCCCACACCAACAGTCTATTCTCAAAACAGCAGCCAGCAGGATCCCTTGAACAAAAAGTCAAATCATATCGCTCCTCTGTTCCAAACCCGTCAGTGGCTCCCCATTTCTGTATGAGTAAAACCCCAAGTGGTTCCGCTGACCACCAGGGCAGATCCTCCATGACCTGGCCCTGTTACGTCTCTGACCCCACATCCTGCTGCTCTCCCTGTTCGCTCTGCCCCGGGCACACGGCCGCCTTGCTTGGTGGCCTCAAGTGCACCAGGTTTTCGCCCCCACGGGGCCTATGCACAGGTCGTTCCCTCTGCCCGGGACATAGTCACACAGCTTGCTCTCTCACCCCCTTCAAGTCCTTGCCCAAATGTTACTTCTCACCGAGTCCTCTTGATCACCCTCTTCAAACGGCATCCCGTGTCCCAGCCTCAGCCTTCCTGATCTCCAGTCACCTGCCCTCCAAGGACTTGTCACCTTCTAATGCACAATTAAGTACATTAGAGTGTTCGTTGTGTATTGTTTGTCTCTCCCCATTTAGAACAGGAATTGTGTGAGAATTAGGTATTTCTTTCGTCTGTCTTGTTCACCTATGAATTCCAGCACCTACGATAGCACCTGGCAAATAGCAGATGTTTAGCAAATACGGGTTGAATGAATGAACCGAAACTCTCCTGAATGTCTCTCAACAGAACATCCCAGTCATGCTCAGTTTCACCTATTACTACCCTGCTCCTCTCTCCACCTTCCTGAGTCCTCTCCTGCAACTCTTCCCGTCCTCTTCAACTGCATCTCCGGATGCCTGACTCCCCAGTCTGGAAACCTTGCAACCATCGTGACTTTCCCTCCTTATTCACCTCGCACATCCAACTGCTCCCCGAACCTTGTCATTTTCACCTCTGGAAACATTTTCATGTCCCCCTCCAGTTCTCCTGCCTCCTGGCCACTTCCCCATTTCAGGCTGATACCTTTATTTTCTACACATTTGCAACATTCTCCTTCCCAGTTTTCTGGTTCCCAGGCTTTTTTCCAAGTCTCTCCTCCTCACTGGCCCCCAGACTCAGTTTTCTAACAGGAAATCTGGCTCTGCCACCACACTGCTTAAACTCTCCAATATCTGTTGTCCATTTACAGCAGGTATTTTCAAACTGTGCTCCTAGGAACCGTAGGGGTTCCACAAAGGTACCTGAGTGACTAACACACCAGGAGGAGACAAAAGATCAGAGTGGGTTGGAGCCCCAGACCCCCAACTCCTGCCTCAATGCCACCAGCTCTTAATCAGCTGTTTCATCTATTAGACTTGCATGAAAGCTTTTATTGGAAGAAAAGATTCCATTGCTCACAAAGTAAAAGTCTGAAACTTACCACACTACAGGACGAGTCCTAGTTCCTTAGCCTTGCATCTGAGGCCCTTTACAAGTGGGGCCCTTCTGCATTTCCCAGGCTCACACCCCCTTCTCCTTACTCACCCCAAGGCCCAACCATAGTGGGACAGAAGCTATTCTGCAAACAAACCTACACATATCGCCCCAGCTTGCCTTTGTCCCTGCTATTACTCTGCTTGGTATGACTGTCCCCAGCTAATTCACCTCCCACACCCTCAAATCTCTTCCTTCTTTAAGGCCAAAGTCACCTTCTTTTTGAAGTCTTCTCTCACTGTGTGGGCAGAAATAATTGCTCCCTGCTCCCAGCCAGCGCAGCACTTTGCTGCTGACCTCTATTAGAGCACTGCCATCCGAGGTGGGGACAATTTGCTCATACATCTCTGTAGCAAGAAAGTGAGCTCCTGGAGGGCTGGGACTACAGCTCAGATCCATTTTTTTTTATTCCCATACAAGGCCAGCACTCACACAGGAGTGTGTTGAATGGCTTTGAGTTTCCTTCATGGCACTGAAAGGACCTCTTTTCAAAAATGTGAAGGTCATTCTCACCTCCTGCCCCCCGAATGGCTGCCCTGCTGTGGGGGAGAGGGCTCCAGAAACTGTCCCGCAATTTGTGTCCTGTGTTGAGCTGCTGGTAGAGGGAGGTGCCGTAGGCACATGGTGCTTGGAGCTCTCAGACCCAGAGGGTCCGAGGCATGAAGCCTGCTGGGACACAGGGGCCAACTGGGAAGAAGCCAGGGCTGGCTGGGGAGGTGAGTGGGAAAAGGGTCCAAGGTTCAAGCCCCAGCTCTGCCAGTGTCGGCTGCATCGCAGAGGGGCTAGGACTAGCGGATGTAGCCAGGAATCAGGGCATACTTCAGGGTTGGAGATACACAGAGTTGAGGGAGGTAGCCTTCAGGCTCGGTGAGTGCTACATGATTAGGAGCAGGACTCCAACCAGCCCTCTGGGGGATGGAGTCACAGGCCCTGGGGTAGCTGGACAGAGCCCAGAGGCCGGGCAAGTCATTGCATTGCTGGAACTGGCTTTGCCTTGCCTGGAGCTCCCATAGGACTGACAGCAGCAGTGGCCTCACTGTCAAGGACCTCAAGGGCACATGTCTAGGTCTAGGGTGTGGCTCCTCCGACCCGCCGGAGCCCACCTAGGACAGCGGGCAGGCCCTCCTACCTGGGCAGTGTCCATCTCATTCAGCATCACCACAGAGGAGCAGTTATAATCGAACACCAGCCTCCAGAAGTCCGCCACGGTGTTAGGTAGAGGGTGCTGGGTGACCACGAAGGCGGCAGGCTGCTTGTGGCTCTGACAGAGGAACAAGACAGGCTTTGTAACACCCACATCAATCAGTGGCATTCTGATGATGATGAGGCCCGAGAGACTGACAGGGCCCCAACCCCCCACCCCCACCCCGAGCCTGCCAAATAGATCACACAAAGCACCTGACTGTTCTGTTATCTCCTGGCAGCCTGGCGGTGAAGGGGACCGTCTCATAATGGACTCGTTTTCCTCCAAACTAAGACATTTCATTAGCAAAGTGTCACTCGGACGGGGATTATCCAAATAAATTATTTATGTCTGGGAACTCAGGAAATAATAATCATTAGAATAAGAAATGGAAGATTCCAGATGCAGATTTGCTTCTTTGGTATTCAAAGCATCCCTTGGGATAGAATGGATCCTCTGAGTCCCTGAGCTCACAGTGCTGGGGGAGTCTTGGGCTGGCCTTAGGCAAAGAGCTTCCTGAAGTGGCTTCCACTACAGGCGGCTCACTCCTGCCCCAAGCCTAGAATTAGGGCCATGCTGGCCTGGCATCAGGGAGACACAGTGAGGCAATGGGGCAGTGGAAGGTGTCCACGTGGTGCTCTCAGGCAGATCTGAGATTCAAGCCCTAGCTTTGCCACTTGCATGAGTCATCCATCCACCCATCCTTTCATTCATTCAAGCATCATTTGTACCGTGCATTTTTCTATTTTTGGTGTTAAGAACCAGCAACAGTCAGATGTGTTATCTGTAAAATGAGAATCATAATGCCCCAAAGAATTTGTTGTACTGATTAAGTAAGATTTGCATGAGAAAAGACCCGTCAAGGAGGAGCCTGTGAAGCCATTGCCAGGGTGAAACACCCCGACTTAGTTCTTCATCCCTGGCACCAGCATTGCAACTGCACACACCAGGCACTCAGAGCACATTGGCCAATAAATGGATAAATTCAGTCCCATGTTATAGATGGGGAAACTGAGGCTAGAGAAAATGGCCTGTGCAAATCAGGACTACCTCTGAAGCTTTGACTGGGTCCTATTTGCCGCACTATCCTGTGAGGAGGTGTTTGGAGAGACTGGGGAGCTTCTCCACTTTACCCATTGTTTGTGAAACTTGAGAAATATCCATGTTTTCAACAAGCTTTTTCTGGAAATGGTTCCTGTGGGAGTTACAGCTGTTTCCAGTGGAGTCACAAGTCAGCGGAAAGATGGAAACAGAAAACAGGCGATGGGTGGGAGGGAAGAGGGGCTGGCCCACCCAAACCAGACCCAGACACTGGCAGAACACAGGACAATGCCTTGTAGATGCCATGTGTGCCCTAGGGTCCTGTCTTCTGAGGCCTTCTCCTGGCCAGTGGAAAGGGTCGAGGAGTAGTCTGGAAGGGCAGAACTCTGGAGATGCAGACAGCATGGTCTTTGAGCCATTTCTAGACATGGAGGAGAATCTAGGCTTTGGGGTCTGGATCCTTGGTTTTACCACTTCTGAGCTAGTTGACCTCAAGCAAGTCATGGAAACATCCTGACCCTCAGTAGCTCATTTGGAAAATGGGATAATAATATCCAAATGCAAAACAAAGTGGTACAAGTCCAGGCCCGACACACTGCCCAACGCTCAGTGAATGTTAGTTTTCTTTCCTTTTCCCCTGTCTCTGTGATAAATGTGCTATTAGGCCAGCACTCCTGACGGAGCCTTATCTGAAAATATGTTTGAGATCCATGCTCCTGCCGGGTTTCAGGGATCAGCTGGCAATCCATTTCATGGATAACATCATCCTTTACCAGGGGAAACATTAAAAATTAACCCAGAGGACTCCATATTTTTCTGCTAGGAGCAAAGCTGCTATGGTTACCAGATAATGCAAGGACTGAGCTGGAATACAGATAAGGAATCTTTTTTTTTTTTTTTTTTTTTTGTAAAAAAGGCAAAAGGCCCCAGTGATAGCTCACAGGAGAAATGTCCTGTGGACAAAGAGAATACAATCAGCATCAGAGCTTGGTGGAGGCATTTGACTTCAGGCAGCGTCTAACCTACTAAGTAGAGGCCAGGAGTGTGCGTGATCCTTGCTTGGCCACTGAAGGTGTGTGGGGGGGTTATGACAGTAGGGGATAAAGCCAGGGGAACTTGGAAGTTTGGGTGTATCCCCAGACCCCATCTCTCACCATACATACACACACACACACACACACAGAGGTACATGTACACATGCACACATTCACATACATGCACACACAGGTACACACATATGTACACACCCACCAGTACATGTACACACATGCATGCACACATGTACACAGGTTTCACAATGACCTTGAAAGACTTTGAGATAAAGCCAGAGATTTCCCCAACTTCCAGCTATTTGACATGACCAAGGCAAGACTCCTTGTTTCTGGACCCAGTTCTAGGGTATTCATGGAAGACTTGGGCATTCTGTGGGCAGAGGCCAGGGCAGGCCCCTACAGCGCTGAGATGCTTCCAATACTTAGGACCCTGGGGGAGAAAGCTCAGGAGGATCTGAGACAGAGATGAAATTGGTCTTGGCCCCAGGAGAAAGTACCCCATATTCCTGCTTGTTCTGAGTGAGATGAGAGTCCCATGTGAACTGTATGGACATGACCTTGGATATAGGTTGGGAAAATTGGGAGGAGCTCATCCCCAGTCAGGCAACAGCCTTCTTGGTCCTGAGCCTAAGGAAGCAAGGTGTCTGCGTCTAACTGGATCAAGTAAACCATGGGGAAGCTCAAGGTATGAATTTTAAGAGTATGAACCAGGAGTCCTGGGTTCCAGCTCTGCCTCTAGCTCTCTAGGTGACCTTGAACAAATCTCTTTCCCTTTCTGGCCTCAGTTTCCTTTGCTGACAAGTGGATGGATGAGACTAGATGATCCATGGTTCCTGCAAGCTATAGATGTCTCTCTATTTGTAAGGTCAAGAAATGATTCCTGGAAGCAACTGGAGGACCGAGGGGAGAAGCAGGCAAGTCAGGAGCATCTCAGAGACATGGACCCCTAGTCCTGCACCAGGTCGGGGGTGTGTGCCCTTCTTGGACTTGGTGTTGAGAAGATTGTGCTTTTCGTGCAGGACCAGGAGTCAGTGCCCCTAACAAAGAGGCCAGGAACCTGGTCAAGGACATGGGGCATGGTGCCAGGCACCCCTCCATGGTCCCTTTGCTGCCTTCCATCACTTGTCCAATAACTATGTTCTGAGCACCTACTGTTTGCCAGCCTTGCTCTTGCCTCTGCTCGGGAGCTATCTGGGAACTGCCTGGGAGGGCAGAACCTGTGTCTGCATGGTCTTTGTGTTTTCAGGGCCCAGGCCAAGGCCTGGCATATAAAATGTTTCCTGAACTAAACTTGATATGAGAATAAGCTCTGTGGGAGATGAGAAGTGGACTGGGGCAGGCTGTAGCCTTGTCATGGTGTTATGGGAGCCACCTTAGGCTTTGGGTCTTTCTCTTCCAGACTCTGCATGAGCAAAGGAGCCAAGAGCACAGCTTGTATTCAGATTTGGACCAGAGCCTTCAAGGGGAGCAAAGGTCCTTGGGGTCAGCATGGAGGGGACAGCAGAATCAGAAGCAAGTTGGGGCTGGCTGGTAGGGGCAGTCAGGGCCCTGGGTCCCACCACCCTCCACGTTGGGAAGAAGCCTTTCCCTGGAATGCCAGCCAGGACTTTTCCTGCCAGGGCTCAGCTTACGTCCATCAGAGCCGCATTGATGTAGTTGCTGGACTCTCCGTCTACTGAGATGAGGAAGGGTAGGCAGCGGTCCAGGGGCAGGACATCCATGCTCCGATTCTTGTCATGGTTACGGGGCAGGAGCCCGATGCTGCAGTCCTCGGGCCGGACACGTGGCGTCACGATGTTGAGGGTCTGGGAGGCACAAGGGCAGAGAGAGGGGGCATGGCTCAGATGGCTGCCCCTGAACACAGGAGCCCGTGATGTTCCAAACTCAGTCCCAATTCCCCTAGTCTACCCTCTAGCCTGGGCCTCTGGGCCCTTTCCCAGAACTCCTCCCTGGGCCTCACTCCTCTTATTGGTGATGCTCTGCAGTCTCCTGCTCACTGCACAGGCCCTGTGAGCTGAAAGCCTCTGCCAGGGGGTGCGATACCTCCAAGATGCCAAGGCAGCAGGGGCAGCGCCCCCACATATAGGCTCCGACCCAGGTGCTGGCACCTGCAAACCATTGGAGCTAAGTTGTTCACCTCAGCAGGTGCTGCATTAAAGGGTGGGCCAGCCAGAAGCTCGTAGGGTGGGGAGTGGGGGTAGGGAGTCCATAATGAGTGTTAAACAACACTTGAAGTATCAAAGAATGAAGCATACAAATTTACCAGCACTTCTCCCAGAGAGAGAGCTGTTTGAGGATGGAAGGATGCTTGGATAAGCTGCTCAGGATGGCTGAGAGCCTCCCAGGGGCAAGCTCTAGTGAGTCTGGAAAACTGCAGGGTTTGTATTCTGCAGACCAAGGCTTGCAAGCTTGAGGCCAGAGATGAACTGGCCCAGCCACCATGGGTTTCTGTCCTCCATCCTTCCCTCTTGTTTCTACTCCAAATGCATAAATAAAATGTGCTTGAAGGGGCACTAAGGCATTGGCCTGGCTGGGGTATCTGTCTGTGCAACTATGAAGCCAGCAGTTGCCCCTCAAGTCCTCGCTTCCTTGCTTCCCTCTGCCTGTTTCTTCCGTTGCCCAGATATGATCCTGGTACTGGCCTTGGGATGATGGGCTGGACTCTGGCTTTGCCTTGCTCAGTGGTTCACATCCAAAGCTGCCACAGTTCTGCCCCTCCAGCCACCAGGTGTGCATCTGCCATGCCTGAGCTGTGCTCTAGGAAGGCGCTTCTCAGTTAAATGCACACACAAATCACCCAGACACCTTGTTACATTGAAGATTCTCATTAAATAGGTCTGGGTGGGGCTCAAGATTCTGCATTTCTCACAAGATCCCAGGTGAAGCCAGGGCTGCTGGTCCCTGGACCACTCTTTTCACCCCTGGGTGTATAAACATGTCTCCATCCACAACCTGGGCAAGAATTAAATAAGACCTCAGTGCAAAAAATATTCAGTCACAGTTAAATGACAGCAATCACTGAGTGATTGGTTAACAGTTGCTCATGGATGTGCAATTTATGTTCTAGAATTCATTCTGCAGCTGCCTAGAGCTGCAGATACTGAAAATGTGCAGACCTGTCAGTTCTCACAAAGGAAGTCCCCCAAGGGTGCTCAGCACCACTGAAGTTGGCTGGGACGCAGAGCCTGGAATTTGCACTTACCTGAAACTCGTCTTTGATTTGGCTGGAGTTGGTCTGGGGGTCCAGCCTGCTGATATTGTAGTAGAGAGAGCGGAACTCACACACAGGGATGGCGGTATTGCCGCAGAGGCACGCTTCCAGGATGGCGTCGTGCACAAACACGTACTGCTCCTGCAAAGTCAAGGACAGGGGGTGGGTACTGGCTTAGAACAGTCATCTGGGGGCTTGTTGTCCACATCTATCCATGTGGCTGTGAAGAATGGGTATGACTGATATCACAGAGTCATTACTTCTTATCCTCTAGCCTGAAGGACCCTGTTTCCATGTTTCGTAGTGGTCATCTGATCTTTGGTCACTTTTCATCCCGAAGATGAAACTGAATGGCAAGAGTCACGGATAAAAAGTAGCAACTAGGGGGCACACTGCTGCAGGTGCCTTGGTACCTCGGCCACCTGACCCCAGCTTTCACCTTCCTGTGCGGAAGGCGGCTTACTGCAAATACCTGAGATTCTCTGCTGAGGTTTCCTTTCTCATCCCAGAAGCATACCTGGGCTATGTGCAGGGCAAGTCAGCAGGGCCAAAGAGTTAACATCCCTGGAAGTAGCCTTCAGCCACTGGCAGAAGGTGAGTTTGGGGACAAAGATCTCAGTCCCCTCTCCCCTGAGGGGGATAACTTGGAGGTGCATGTTCCACAGTCTCCCAGATCTCCCCAGCAGCTTTGAGCTCCAGTTGTCTGCAGTGTTACATAGCTCGACAAAGTGCCCTTTAGTAGTCTTACTTTCTCTCTCACTTCCCCGCTCACCAACCACTGTGGCCTGGGATTATGTTCCAGATAAACTACTTGCACTCACTCCTTGTCTCAAGGTCCACTGGTCTGTCTCACCCTCTCCCTCTCGGCTCTTTGCACAGGCTGTTCTCAACTCCTGGAACAGCATCCCCCTTTTCCTGTGCCTTCAATGTCTCATTCCCTCTGGAAAGTCTCCTTTAAATCCACCAGAAGTTGTTGCTATTCCTTCAGGCCTTTAATCAGTTTGTTGAGTGGCCATTTCCTCATCTCCCTATGAAGTGCTTCTCCAATGGCATCATGATCATCTATTTGAATGTTTGGCTCCTCCATCAGACAGCAAGGACCAAGGTCTCTCACCAGCCAGCTAGCCTGCCTTCTGCATGCATGAACAGATAAAGTGACCCCGTCTGCTTCAGTGCCAGCATCACCAAGAAGGCTAAAGACTGACCCACGTGAATTAGCTCAGAGGCCACAGCAAGGCCCTATGTGTAGAAACTCGAAAAGCGGGTGTTTGCTGCTGCAGAGCCAGGAGTGACTGGCTGTGCCCGCAGCCAGGGCTGATTTCCCTTGGCAGGGCTAAAGGAAGCTGCTCCAGCTCTGACTACCCAGGCACCCATGGTCTCCTCTAGAAGCAGGAGATGGGCATTTTACAGAGATGACAAACAAGAGCTTAGAGCAGTGGGGTAGGCAGAAAAGACTTCTCAGTGAGTGAGTGTGGTACACAGGAAAGTGTGGGCCTTAGGATAAGATGGGCCTGCATTCAAATCTAGTTCTACCTCTTTCTGGCTATGAGCCCCAGGGGGCAGTTTCTTGGTTTCTTCTGCACAATTGTGAGGCTAATAGGGGCCACCCAGAGGGATGTTGTGAGGAGTGGACACGAACTACGACTATAAAGAACCTGGAGTGATATGCCCATTGTGCTCAACAATAAAAATGAACCCTCTCCCATTTCCCTTGGGTCTTGGGCTCTCTAACCAGCCTGATATGCGCCCAAAGGTCTGCCTCTCCTTTGAGAGCAGGGGCTGTGCCTTACGTCTGTTGGAATCCCCAGCATCTAGCTCAGGGTTGGATACATAGTAGGTACCAAAACAGTCCTTGACACTCAAGAGATGCTAGTTCTTCCCTGTTCCTCTCTTCTCCTTCAACCAAGCAAGGAATACTGTTCTAAGATTACTTGAAAGTTGCCATTTGCCATGTTTGGATACCCTCAGTTATGGGGAACTCACCACCTTTCATCATTGGTGGAAGGCCCTGCACCATAGACTCTTAGGGTTGCCAGGGACTTCCTGGCTTCTGTGGGTGGCCTCACCACCTTCCTCTTCTCCCATACTTATGTCTTTTCTGTAGGATGCCCACACTCATTGGTCTCTATGCTATGGTCTCTATCCATTGGTCTCCATGATCAGGGCTGCAGGTGGCCGGCATCTTGCCACCCCACCCCACCTCACCCAGGACTCACCTCCGTCTGCACCAAGTTGACCCTTTGGGCCCGGAGCTCGCGCACGCAGTTGAAGATGTCCACCACCCCTTCGTTCTCGGCC
This sequence comes from Bradypus variegatus, assembly GCA_004027775.1. Lineage (NCBI taxonomy): Eukaryota > Metazoa > Chordata > Mammalia > Pilosa > Bradypodidae > Bradypus > Bradypus variegatus. The sequence goes on from PVKY010008776.1 coordinate 10,202, forward strand.
ATGTCAAGCATGGTGTCGATGGCGATGAAGCAGCCGGTCCTCCCAGCTCCGGCGCTGGAAGAGAAGGTGTGGTCGGTGTGAGGGACCTGGAGGTGGGGCCAGCCCTGGGAGGCCCCGCCCACTCAGCCCTGACCCTGGGGCACAGCGGAGAGGCAGTCCAACACAGACGTCGGGCAGTGCAGGCTGAATCCCAGCTCTCCCTCAGCAATCTCCTCTGTTAAATGGGAGAGTAATGCTTGTCTTCGTGAGCTTGTTTTTATTTTACTTATCTAACAAACACTTATTTAGTAGGTACAGTGTGCCAGACATGATTCTAAGTGCTTTACAAATGTCACTAATAGGTCATTGTGAGGTTTCTCCCCCCATTTTATAGGTGAGAAAACCGAAGCACAGAGAGTACCCTGCCTGAGGTCACCAGCTGGGAAGAGGTAGTGCTGGGACTTTCTCCCAGGTAGTCTGGCTCCAGAGCCCGCACTTAACTATTTCCTCTCTTAACAATATCCATTGCATATAATGTAGGCTTAGACATTATTCATGCAAGCAGTTTCTTCATCTGATGGATAAAGACAACTCATCACCATGGAATAAAGCAAGTGCATGGTGCCTGGACCATTGTAGATACTCGACAGACATGTCTTTCCTCCTTCCCTTCCCTCCTTCCTACTTGCCTCCTTCTTCCACCCCCATCTTCTTTAGCAGAAGAGTTGAAGAGTGGAAGCAAGGAAAGAGAAAGAAGGGAGAGAATAGAGAGGAGGTGAGCGAGAAGGTAGGAACCAGAGCCCCTGAGCTGGATCCTGGGGTCCCCTGTGCAAAGCCCTGGGTTTGCTCCACCTGCATCTGTTCCCTGGGATCATCATTCAGTGAACAACTGCCAGCCCCGAGATGCCCAGTAGGTCCCCAGACTCTGGTGCCAACTCTATTTCTGACCACTGGCAGATTCCTTTGGGAGAATCTCAGATCAAGTACAAAATAGCAGAAGAAGTCAACAAGACTTCCTGGACCGGGGCCAGCCCTTCCCAGACTTGTGCTGGATTCTAAAATCATGGTGCTGACCCAGAGACAAATAGAACATTTGCCTTCAGTGTATACAGTTTTGGAAACTAAGGCCAGGCCGACTGGCCAGGGGACACACTTTAGCTGCATTTTCACATCTTATCTCTCTCACCAAAACAGCCAGTATCTGACAATGTGGAAATCAAAGGAAATGCAAAGTGGCAGGAGAGGAAAGAAAAGCAATACTTGCTGATCATAAATCCAACAAATATGGATCAGTAGGGACAACCTCCCACAATGATCTGGGAAGTCAACTCATGCAAAGCAGTCTTTTTGCAGAGTAAAATTTCATAGTTTGCATTGAGTGGAGTCTGACTTGCATTTGTGTCAGAACACCTCCCCTACAACAACCCACCCCCCAAGCAGGACTCAGCAGGCAGGGCCTCAGCTCCTAGGAGGGGGGCACAGTATCTACTCGTCCACCCCCTCCCTGAAATTTCACTCTCAACACATTTTAGGGGAAAGCACCAGCCCGACTTGGTTTTGAATCTTGGATCCACACCAGGGCCCAGTGGCTTGGCCTCTGTGAGTGTGTCTTCTCACACGTGCAACATGTCTCCTTCTCAGGGCTCTTGTGAGGAGGGAGCTGTGCTCATTTCAGTGGTGCACAGTACGCACGTGGCATTTGGGGTCAGACCTCCAGGGATCAAATCCTGGCTCTACCATCTACTGACTGTGCTCGGTCTTTCTGGATTTCAGTACCCTCATCCATGAAATGAGGTTGATAATAAATAGACCTACCTAGTAGCATTAATGGCACGATGCGTGTAAGTTGTGAGAAATTACATTTAAAAAGAATAATGCTTATAAATTGCTTAGCTGGATGCCTGGTGACATAGTAAATTCTCAATGAATGGTTGCTACTTATCAACTAACATTTCTTGGGCACCTACTGTCTACTAGATGCTGGGATTGGGGTGGGATATGAAGATGAGTAAGGCATGGTCCCTGTCTTGAATGATTAATAGTCTGGGGGTGGTCAGCATTAAGGGGCAGGGAATAATATTTGTAAGTGCCTATGATATGTCAGCAATTCTCTTAGGCACTTAGTATGTGTTATCCAACCCACTTACTGTTCAGAACAACCCAGGGGTGGGTACCACCCTGCTCAGGTGCATCGAGCTGCCATGCCATGGAGATGCGTGTGAGGCCGTCATGCAGCATGGGGCAGAGCGTAGGGTCTGGGAGATGCTGGCCTTTGCTTCCCTTTCTCCCCTACCCCTGCTCTGGCTGCAATTTGGGATCTAGGGCTCTATGGTCCTTGGATTGTTATGAGATATAAGGTAGAGGATATATGCAAATAAAGTAGAGGATATTTGCAAAATGACTAGAGGTACCAAGAGCTGTGGTACGTTTTACCTCCTAATCCACAGTGGCCCCAATCTGTGAAATGGGGGTTCTAATTCTCACCACCCTGGGTGGGGAGGACGAATGCAATGCTGTGTGAGAGCTGGGCTGGCTGTCCAGGGAGGACAAGGCCCTCTCGGGGTTAATAAGTATTTCAGGACCAAGTGATTGTCTGATTGTGAATAGCTGTTTACTCTTGCCTACTCCCTTGACTGGTGCGGACACAACCAGGGCAGGGATATGATAACTCGATGGTCTACGAAGGGGGGCTGGATCCAAGGTCGCACTGCAAATGAGGGGCTTTAGGAAAGAGGGAGCCCCCAGGCCAGCCCGTCTTCAGGTCTGGATGTCCAGCTACCTCCAGTTCTTGATGTCCTTGACAGGACCCTTCCTCTCCATTTAGGATGATTCAAATATGTGCCACTTGGCCCCAGCATGACTTCGTAGCTCAGAGCTGAAAATATCTCTTCTCCACAACAAGGTGAAACCTGCCACTGCCCATTTGCTCTCTACTCGGGATGCTGCAGGCCAGCAATTGACTTTTAAAACAATAGAAATGAAGAGAAGCATGTTTTGACTTAGGCACCCTGTTCGTGGCTCAGAGCTGAGGGATAGTGGAGAAAAGCAGGTTAAATATCCCAGCTCCACCATTTTATACCTGTGTGACCCTGATGGAGTATTTAACTTCTTGGCACCTCGATTTTCTCATCTCTTAAATGGGAATAATTACAATGCTTACATCTCAAGGCTGGGTGACAAGTGAAGGACATAAGGTTGGCCAAGTGTACATGGCAGATGTAGCAGACGCTACGGGGACTGGTCCATATCCCCTGCGCCTTTACCATTTCAGAACAACCGTGAATGCTATCCTATTACTGCTTCTGCTGCTGTTGTTAGATCTCGAGGCCGGGCTCCCCAAAAGGGGCTGGGCACAGGGCACCCAGGCCTGGGGACCTTGACAGCAAAGTTAAGGGCCACGGGAGAAGACAGCTGCTCCTCAGTGAGACAGCAGCGCTGCAGAAGGCACTTTTGAGGAGAGGAGGGGGCTCTGGCTTACCTGCAGTGGACCACGATGGGCCCGGCTTCAGGAGGGTTGAGGAACTTGACCTGGCGGACAAAGCCCAGGAGGCCTGTGGCGTAGCAGGGGACTCCGTGATCAGGCCAGCTGGTGAAGTGGAAGAGGCGCAGCTCTCGGATCTC